>WSYH01003332.1:55767-69183 GCA_036426205.1 Ascaphus truei
AATGCCAGTTAACTAGCCAAAAAGGACAGAAGCCGGCTCCCTTGGTCCCTCTGCCCTTTGTAGCCGTCCCATTCGAGAGAATTGGGGTAGATCTGGTCGGACCTTTAGAACCCTCTGCGAAGGGACATAAATTTATACTCGTTGTTGTAGATTATGCCACCAGATATCCTGAGGCCTTCCCTATGAGATCAGCTACAGCTCACAGGCTGTTAGAACTGTTCTCTAGGGTAGGACTTCCCCAAGTAATGTTAACTGACCAGGGAACAAATTTCATGGCAAAGTTAATGCAGGATGTCCTAAAGTTATTGGAGGTAAAATCCGTCCGGACCTCAGTCTACCATCCTCAGACTGATGGATTGGTAGAGAGGTTTAACCGTACTTTAAAAACCATGCTTAGGAAGTTTGTGGACACTGAAAAGCGAGCTTGGGATGAACTTCTCCCTTTCCTGTTGTTTGCGGTACGAGAAGTTCCCCAATCATCCACAGGCTTCTCCCCGTTTGAGCTCCTATATGGATGCCAACCTCGGGGTATTCTCGACCTACTGAAGGATTCCTGGGAAGAGGAGCCTTCCCCCTCCAAGAATACCCTTCAGTATGTCATAGACCTTAGAAACCGCCTAGACATGATAGGTCGGTTTGCTAAGGAAAACCTCAAATCTGCCCAAGAACGTCAAGAGAGGCAGTACAACCAAAATGCTCGCTTGAGGGTCTTCCAACCTGGTGACCAAGTGATGCTACTACTACCGACATCAGAGAGTAAACTCCTTGCGAATTGGCAGGGTCCTTTCCAAGTTCTCCGCCGCACCGGGGAGGTGAACTATGAGATCTCTCAACCAGGGTCCAGGAAGGGTAAACAAATCTACCACGTGAACCTCCTGAAACCCTGGAAAACGATGAGATCGCTGTTCATCCACCCTCGGGAAGGAGAGACGGATTTGGGTCCGCACCTTCCAAAGGGTAGTACGTACAATGACCATCAGGTTCCCATGGGAGGGCAGTTAACAACGGAACAAAGGTCAGACCTACTAGAATTATGTGACCAGTTCCCAGATGTTTTTTCGGAGCTGCCAGGGCAGACTAATTTAGTGTCCCATAGGATTGAGACAGAACCTGGTGTAAAAGTACGGTCCCGTCCCTATAGATTGCCAGAGAGCCGAAACGACCTGGTAGAGAGGGAGATAATAGACATGTTGGAATTGGGCGTGATCGAGGAGTCCCACAGCGAATGGTGTAGCCCTATCATGTTGGTCCCTAAACCAGATGGGAAGGTGAGGTTTTGCGTGGATCTGCGAAAGGTAAATGCTGTATCCAGATTTGATGCATAGCCAATGCCTAGGGTGGATGAATTGCTTGACTCGCTTGGGAAAGCAGAGTATATCTCTACCCTAGATCTCACGAAAGGATATTGTCAGATACCTCTAGCGGAAGAATCCAAATGCAAAACTGCCTTCGCCACCCCTCTCGGGTTATACCAATTCGTCACTATGCCATTTGGGTTACATCGGGCTCCAGCCACATTCCAAAGGTTAATGGACAAGGTACTAGGACCCCATAGGGCATATGCCGCGGCCTACTTGGATGACATTGTCATCTATAGCAGACACTGGCAGTCTCATATAAAAAGGTTAAGGGCAGTCCTAACGTCCTTAAGAGAAACAGGGCTCACTGCAAATCCAAAAAAATGTGCCCTGGGTAAATCCACTACAAAGTACTTGGGCTATGCCGTTGGGGGAGGGATAGTAAGGCCACTAGCTAGCAAGGTGGCCGCCATAAAGGAAGTCCCCACCCCACAGACAAAGACACAAGTCCGCTCCCTTTTGGGGTTAGCAGGGTATTACCGGCGGTTTATCCCCAATTTTTCAGAAATATCTGCAACCCTAACAGATCTGACAAAAAAGAGTGCCCCGACCCAAGTTAAATGGTCTTGGGAGTGCCAAGACGCCTTTGACATGCTAAAAAAGTGCCTGTCAGAGGGCCCCGCTCTTCGGAGCCCAGATTTTAAAGAGCCCTCCATCATCCAGACCGATGCCTCAGAGGTACAGCAGGGGCAAAGTTTATTCGAGCATTTGCCTGTTTTGTGCCCCTTATGAACGGGGTTTATTCCGGCTGGCGCCAAAACGGAGCCGCGAGTGAGCCAGAATAAGCCCCGTCCCGCGCGCTTAATAAAAATGTCCCCTCCCCTTCCCTGAACCCCTGGCTGCTCCCCCTGGCTTGCGCAAGCTGCGTGCAGCGTCCCCCTTACCCCTGCGGCCTCTGCAGCCTTCGGGGATGCCGGGAAACCCTGGGCCGTGTGACCGGCGCCAGAGTGACGCGCTGCATGCGCCAGGGAGATCCCGAGATGAGCCGCCGGCTTGCCGTCGGCTCCCCCACACCGCGGCTACGGCCGCGCTCAAATAAACAGTGTCGCCACTGTAGGACTGGGAGCAGTGCTGCCTCAGCAATTTGATGGTTTGAACACCCCATACTGTTCATCAGCCGGAAGCAGTTCCCAAGGGAAGTGAGGTATTCTGTTATTGAGAAGGAGTGCCTCGCTGTAAAATGGGCAATTGAGGCCTTGAGACATTATGTCGCCGGAGTAAACTTCACCCTGGTCACTGACCATGCGCCCTTGAAGTGGTTAAACACCATGAAGGACACAAATCCAAGGTTGACCAGGTGGTATATGGCCCTCCAACCCTTCTCTTTTGATATTCAGCATAGACCTGGAAAAGACCATGGAAATGCTGATTTTTTGTCAAGAGAAGGAGTGGAGGGTCGGGCTTCAGCCATGTGGGACACTAGCCACACACAAACAGGGGAGGTATGTGACAGGGTGAAGTCAACCCCTATCAGTTATGCCTGGGAAACATATGTCTGAGTGCTTCATCCAGCACTCATAAGGGTTAACTCAGGTGGAAGCTAGCTAATCATGATGTAAGCTGACACCTGAGAGCCAGCAAGGTAGATAAGGATCTTGTTACCAGCAGTATCTGCCTGTCTTAGATGAGAGCACATGGATAGATGTGCTGCTAGCCAGAAGGATACAGCACACTACTTACTGCAGCCAAAGTAAGATTTCTTTCATTTGTTTGCATGACTGCTTAAAAAGACTCTTACGGTTTGGGAATGGTTTAGCCAGCCAGCCTGCTAGCTAGGACTGCTGTGTTAGTCAGTTTTCTCCCAACGTGGAGCAGGATTTATTTGCTTAAAGGGACAGTGTACCCGCATGTTATGTTGCTGTGGAGAAATAAAGCCACTGAACGTTTTCATTTATCCTGAAACTACACGTGTGGACTGTTCCCTGACCTCGGCTACAGGCCGTCCTGCCACAGGGTCCATACTCCATCGGGTTGGTCCCAGAGGGTCAAGGATGGTTCTGCAGCGATGCCGGAGCAGTGACTACAGGTACCCCAAACCCTGATCCTCTGGACCCTCCGGAACCGGAGCTAGGGATTCCTAAATTTCAGCTTTTCATACTTAGCCTTTTTCTTGAGCTGTTTCTGCCGCCGCCATTGGAACCTATGGCGTGACCCGCTCTCCTCGGTTCGACCCTTATCAGGGGTCCAGGATTCGGGGACCTGGTGGTGGTCGAGTGGGGGGAGGCCTAGGAACTAGGGGCAAAAAGAAATTATTTCTAGGTGCTCTAGAACTGTTTATTCCCAGGTCACTTGTCGTTGAACTTGGCTAATAAGTGATCAAAGCTCTCTTTTAGAAATTGTATCCGCTTTGCGGTTTTGCGGTTTGGACGGCAGCCAACTCGTTCCTGGAAAGCTCCTTTGAAGAATCTCCATTGAAGTCAATGGGCCCATTGACTTACAATGGGAAACTGCCGCTCCTCCTCTCGGACGCCATCTGCTGGTCTTCACAAGAATAGGACCAAAACAGCAAGATTCGCCATTGGAATGCATTGAGCCCTAATGGCGGCCTAAGGGACCCTGCAAAATGGTGCCTGAAAAGGTGGGAAAATTACACAAAGTGCTATAATCATTAAAGAACTATTAACCCTTGTGCTCCCGGATGGATCCTAGTGTGTGTGTGATGCAGACACTGAGATAACAATAACACCTGGGAACAGGGGAATATACATTTTCATGATATAACAAGGGTTAAATCACATTTCTGGACCTCAGCCCAGTTAACCCCTTGTCTCCCTGGTGAGGTCAGGGGCTGGCCAAATGGGGTGTAACCCCTTTAATCCCGGGCCAAATCCTCCCCATCGGCACAATATCCCCTACTCATGCATAGTTAATACACTTATCCTTGTATGTTAGTGGATATTCTGTTTGTCTCCTTAGTGTTTTGTTATAGCGTACATTACTGCATAAGTAGTCATACTGCATGTGTAGTTAATACCTTTTATGTTTAAGTATTGGTATACCTCTTCATGCCAAAAGTCATATACTACCCAGCTATATGTAATGTTAATAAAATCACCGACTACATATGATTATCTCCGCATATGAGACCCTCACGGTCCGGTGACATCACTGTAGCATATATACGACATAGATGGTGCTCGGTCAAACCCAAGATACATTATCTATTCTGTGCTGGTAGTGCCATTATACACGGATCGAGTGTTCAGCTTCTGCTATACAGCTGATGGAAACATACGACCTGGTATCTCAGAACTGTTCAGGACCGACAGTCTCACACCGCTCGTCACCCGCGCTCCCGCGCTCCCTGATGACGTCACAGAGAAGACGTCATCGCGTACCGACGTACGTTTCACGCCCCTAGCGCTTCGTCAGGGTATGGGAGTGGTTAGAGAAACATGTCCCTTACTTCTTATGCGGAAAGGCCGGAGGCGGGACTTCCCACAGCGACCTATCCACGCACAGTAGGTAAAAGTAAGCGCGTGTATCATATTACCCGTAATGTCTACTTGTATATTATCCATGTTGCAACATGCAACTTTATGGGGTTGAGATAAGAGTCATAATGATCTCATAATTACAGGAATGGTTTAGGCACCATCAATAAGCATCATAGAGTGAAGTTGTTGGTGTAGAGGATACTTAGAATCCGGATAGTAATATGATAGCAGGCACTCTAGAGATGGTTGCATCAAACATCATATATTACCCACATCTGGTCTCATGTTAATCTTATTGCTTTAACCATTCATCAATTGTATTAGTGAGCAATTTCATCATCACGGGTATATAGGTCTCATCATATTTAACTTAAACTTAATATTGACAAACTTAAGTCAGATATTAAACTTAGGAAACAGAAGAAATTCATTAGGGACTCCATTGATTTTAAAGAGGGGAACATATTTAGATATAAAATCAAAGCATCACGGAAGAAATATACCCCAACACCCTTAGAGTCCTCAACAGAGTGGGAACACTCTGCGAGTGACACTGATCCAGAGACTCAAGGAGACAGACCACCCCCTCCCCACACAGAGCACAGTGGTACTGGGCCTCATACTACTGCACCGACACACTTTATTCGAGCAAATACCCAGTATGTACCTGGCAGATACGGCTCCTATTTGCACTCGCTTGACCAGTTGACTTAGGCTAGGAAAAACTCAATCCTTTAGGGGGTGCCGGTATCCCTCTGCTTTGTTTACAGGTCGCGGTCACGTGTTCGGGACCTTTAAATGCAGAGGGATACCGGCACCTCATAAAGGGGGCTGTATCTCGGGAAGCAGGGGGTCCCCCAACCTGAAACCAACGCGGTTCAGCTCCGGAGACCCCCTGCACATCTACACTATGAATAAAAATGTATTTTAAATAATTTTTCATGTGCCGATGTTTGCGCAGAGAGAGCAGCGGATCTCTCTCTGCAGCAAACACATCTCGCCCCCGCCGGCCCATAGTAACTTTGATGTGCATATACAGTACTGTATGTGTACAGTACTGTATGTTATGGGTTATAGGGGTTGTTGTTATACAGTATATATATATACTGTACAGTTTATATATATATACTGCATTACAATTCATGATTTTATGCCATCTGGCGGACACGCGAAGCATTGCAGCCTATTAAATCCTGAACCATTATAAATGAACACATCAGCCGAGTGTCAGCCGGGCATGACCCCTGGCTTGGAACGCGGCATGCTCCAGGTGAACAGTGTCGCATTCCAGGTACCTGCCAGGTACAAACCGGTGATTTGTTAGAATAAAGTCTGCCGCAGCAGTATATATATATATATATATATATATATATATATATATATATATATATAGTGTGAAAATCTATAAGATAAAGGAGACTTTTGGTTTACATTAGTTTGCATTTAGTGTAGGGACCTGCTATAGAGACTATTACCTTGACGTGGATAGCAGGCTTGGCATTATTTGATCAAAGGATGTAAACCAAAAGTCTCCTTTGTCTTATAGATTTTCACACACTATATATATATATACATATATAAATATCCCCATTTATTGCTAACCCAAAGGGAGAAGCGCAGGGATTCACTGTCTGTTTTTCACACTAGTAAAAAAATGTATATTAAAAAAAACATACATTTCGGGCGAGATTTGCGCAGGGAGAGGCGGCTCTCTCTGCGCAGCTCTCTCTTCAGCCGAAAGAAATCACCGGGTAAGGCCTTTTCAGAGAGCTGATCATCACATCACCGGATACTCGCCCGTTTTGGGAATTTTGCTATCACAGGTAATCAAGGATTTCTGATACTGTGATAGCAGCGATCAAAAAAATGGCGATTTAAATGGCCCAGCGATTGTTTTTATGAACGCTTGGAGCATAGGCCTGTGTCTTTATTTCCCTTCGTCTGACCACAGGCCACAGGTGGCACATTAAGTATCCATTAGAGACTCAGGCCCCCGCCTCAGCAGCAGGTATAAGTCTGGGCCTGGAAGTAGAGAGTTAAATGTGCATACATATGTAGACATATATCCCCTTGGCTACTAATCTGCCCTGCCTAACACAAGCCCTGGTACCAGTGCAAGCAGTGTTAGGGTTAATCTGGATTCCACTGCAGTAAACATCTCCCTTGAGTGAAGGGGGGAGGCGGGGGGCCTAAGGCCTGTGTGCTGCCCTATCAGGGGCTCAGACCTAGGACCGTCACTTTGGGTACCTAAGGGGTTGCAGAGCAGAAGTTAGTGGGTTTTACTGTGGTTGTTGGAAGTGTGAAGCCAGGGCTGTGGCCATTTTCCTTCCCCTCCCTCAGGGGGGTGGGAAAACTGTCCCTTACTCCACCAGGGAGCCTGGGAGCAAGGGATAAATATTGGGGGCCTCAAGCCCTGGGAGTTGAGTCCAGGGACCAGAAAGAGAAAAGAGTGTACAGTACATGTTGTATGCTGTTTGAAGAATAAAGACCAGTTGCTGCTTGTATACTCCTGCCTGTGACTGCAGTTTATCAGGGGGAGAGAAAGAGGGTTTTCCTGCAGGAACTGCACCCTGCTCTACTGGAGCCTGCAGGGAATGGAGGCGCTGCACCCAGAAACAACTGACTGATCTATGTGTTTGATTTGAAGTGCTGGTTGTTTAAAGTGTGTGCAGGTAGAACCAGAAGCAGTTTGAACAAGGAAGCGGTTAAACAAGGTATAGTATATTGAAGTACAGTTTAGTATTAGTACTTATAAACTTCATAGTTGCTAGAATGAGCAGGATTGAAAATGCCACTCAATGCACATCTTGCCACATGTATGTGCACTTGGAGCAGCTGTTCCAAGGAGCATACCGCTGTGAGAGGTGTGAGCGGGTGGTCTCTTTAGAGTCAGAGACTGCTGATCTGAAGAGGCAACTTGCAATATTGAGGGACATTGACAATCTTGAAAGGGGTTTAGAGCTTACTGAGCAGGCCCTTGCTTCGACTAGTGGTGCAGATGGTGGCGCTGTTAGTGAGGAGCAGGTAGGTAGCTTGGTTTCTGTTAGTGAGGAGCAGGTAGGTAACTGGGTGACAGAAGGGGAAGCAGGGGCAATAGGGAGAGGCAGGTCTTTCTGAGCTGACACCTCCCAATAGATTTGCCATGTTGTGTGAAGATATAGGAAATGTCGGGGCAGAAATGGCAAGGCTGGGGGAGACTAAATCCTCTAGCAGCCAGGGGAATAGTTCCTCCAGCACAGTGGGGACTCAGGATGTTCAGATACACAAGAATATTTTGTGGTGGTAAGGGACTCCATTATTAGGAAGGTAGATAGGGCAATCTGTTGCCATGACCGCATGAACTGAACAGTTTGTTGTCTCCCGGGTGCTCGGATTTGACACATTGCAGATAGGGTAGACAGATTGTTGGGGGGGCGGTGGGATTGACCCGGCGGTCTTGGTACACGTTGGCACCAATGACAAAGTTAGAGAAAGATGTAGGGTCCTAAAAAAGGATTACAGGGATCTAGGCCAAAAGCTTAAGGCAAGGACCTCCAAGATAGTATTTTCTGAAATGGTGACAGGAAACTATATCAGCCAAGAGATAGAGTATTTTGACCCAGTGCTATTTGAATGCAGCAAAGACACTCAATGTGATGGTAATAGTCCATGTGTCATAATAAATGAAGGGTTAACATACCATTGTTGTGTAGGACTCCGCCATCCCAAACCCTTATGCTGCAGCACTGTTCCAGGTCATCCAGTCTCCCTGTGAAGGAGAAATATACTCACAGAAGGCTGGTTCCTATGCAGCGTGCAGCACGCTCAATATTCAAGTTGCAGTTGAAATCCAAAGATTCCTACGGTGCACAGCCAAGTAGGGTAGAGGACCAGCAAAGTGTGGGTTAAAAATATGATTTTATTGGTACAACATGGTACAGGGGACACACACTCTGACGCGTTTCGGGCTGGTATAGTCCTTGGTCATAGAGCACTTTGCTGGTCCTCTACCCTACTTGGCTGTTCCTTACATATTTGGGTGTCAGACAAGAATGTCCAGTGCATAAGTAATGATTGATCTAATTCACATGTTATTGTCACTTGTTACATTTGGTAATCCATTAGATATTACTTTCCGAAACACCCTAGATAAAAAAAACCTGATAATAATGATGACGCAAATGATTTTCATGACCCATGGCCTTTTTTGACAAAAGGTTATGTTTATGTATGTTGGTGTGAATCATTTATATTTCACAGCTCTGGCACCACTTTTGCTTATATTATAATGCATGAAGAATAATAGGACAATACGGCTTAATAAACCTGTATTTCTACTTAGCAGATGAGTTACTGGCGTTCTGTGTGAACACATCTTGTGAGCTTCCCACTTGAATCTCAGGCCTAGGTCGAGAGATAAGACACGTTTTATGTGGTTGGTGGACAGACTCTACAGCTGGAGGTTTAGGGGAGTCAGGGGGGTGGGATTCTGTGTGAGAATAAGTAGTAATAATAATAATTATAATCATCATCTTTCTGTAGTTATATCCAGCTATACACCACAGGATTCAAAGGCAGAGGGATGTAATTCTGAGTGAGAATATGTTTCTATAAAAGTTATCCCTTTGCAATTACACCCAGCAATGCACTACAGCAAGGGTGTGCAAACTATTCCCCATGCGCAACCCTGCCTGCTCTCCTCGGCGCCTCGTGTCCCCCCCCCCCGTTTGACCCAGGCATCAAATGACGCGCAGGGTCATGTAACATCACGTCGCCATAGCAACGTGACGTCACGTGACCCCGCGGCGTCATTTTACGCCGGGTCACCAGGACGACGCGGCGCTGGAAGGGAAGGTAAGTGTAATATAGAGGTCTCGCGTGGTCCCGCGGCATTTAATTTAAATGCCTAGGGGGAGAGTGCGGGACCTCTATAACTGCCGCGCCCCCTACCCCCCCCGAAAATCTAGTGCCCCGTACCCCCCAGTTTGCGCACTGCTGCACTACAGGATGCAGAAGTAAGATTACATGTAAACGGTTAGGATCATTTTAATATACACATTTCTAAATTAACCCCAGGATTTAAATATTTAAATGCTCACAACAATAATATACATTATGAGGTTATTCTAATAACATTTGCAATCCCCTCAGTATAACATGCTCTCTATAACAGCGAAGAGAGAAAATTCTCGGAACTAGCACCGTTCTAATATATAGGAACAGGTTTAAAGCAATAACAATGGTCAAGATGAATGTTGGCGTAGAGGTATGGAAGATATCCTGGCAATTTAACATAGATACAGGATCTAGATGTGGGTTCCCAGGTGCACTGGCGAGTTGGATCCCATAAGCAGGTACATTTAAGATGGGTGATGACTCAGAGGCTGAGGGCATCTTGGCAGAGAGTAGATTCAGACAACCTCCAGGCTCAGTAGATTTTTAGCTGAGTTCCTCTCAGACGTATCATGTGAAAGAGAAGCTGTGATTTCTGTCTCACTTCCTGTGTGAGGAGTTTCTGGCTCTGGTGTCATTGGTTGGGGACTCCTGAATGCCGCTGAACAACCGTCCAGAGAAGCTTTGTTACTGTCATAGTTCCTATCCAACTTTGCCGCAACTTTCTCCAAGAATTCTATTATGTCTTTTGTTTCCACAGGTTGTAATAATAATTGTCCCTCACTCTTGCACCTCAGTCATATCCAGAGACATGTTGGCCACAAGGACAGTCACAGTAGCAACACTGGGGACAGAACAGAAAAGTATCTTAAGGATTCTTTGTGTTCCAAGGACAAGCATAGGGAATAGAGATAAAAATCCGTGGTGGATGTTACAATGTGCTGAGATTAAGCAGACTGGGGCCCTATCCTAGTATGTAGGGATGTTTCTGGAAGAATGTCTGCATCCGCCTGAAGCCCCTCCGGCTGATACAGTCATTGCAGTCTCAGTAAATGACCCACGACAGAACAAGGCAGGTCTCTAAAGAGCCTAACCCTAACCCTTAGCTTGGCCTACAATCCACAGTAGGTGAAACCCACGATTTCAGTTGGTAAAGGGAGGATGTCTGCGGATTAATAACAGTCAGGCAGAGAGCTCTGATGAAAAGCAGTTATATTGAAGGCACGCCTCCTGGAAGTCCCCTTCCTCGTTTTTATGGGGCTGTATTCTTCATTGGAGCATGGATGACTTACTACACTGAAGGGATGGACCTAGCCCCTCCCTATCACATCCGGCCCGATGGTCAGATTAGGAGCCACATCATGTGATCGCTCTGAAGAGGCCCAATGAGCACACACTGCACAACGCCCTGCCATGTTCCAAGGCAGTTCTGATTGTATGTAATCATAGCATAGACCAGTGTTTTTCAACAATGCATCTGATCTCAGACACGCTATTAGAGAGGGTTGGGGTTCGTTACAATGCATCTGATCTCAGACGCGCTATTAGAGAGGGTTGTGGTTCCTTAAAATGCATCTGATCTCAGACGCGCTATTAGTGAGGGTCGGGGTTCCTTACAATGCATCTGATCTCAGCTGGGACCCCTGCTTTTTAACTTGTTTATTAATGACCTTGAGGTTGGGATCGAGAGCAAAGTCTCCATCTTTGCTGATGATACTAAATTGTGTAAGGTAATAGAATCAGAGCAGGATGTCATTTCTCTTCAGAAGGACTTGGAGAGAATGGAAACGTGGGCAGGTAAATGGCAGATGAGGTTTAATACAGATAAATGTAAGGTTATGCATTTGGGATGCAAGAATAAAAAGGCGACTTACAAATTAAATGGAGCTATATTGGGGGACTCCTTGATGGAGAAGGATTTAGGAGTACTTGTAGACAGCAGGCTTAGCAATAGTGCCCAATGTCATGCAGTAGCTGCAAAGGCAAACAAGATCTTTTCTTGCATTAAACGGGAAATGGATGGAAGGGATGTAATCATAATTATGCCCCTTTACATAGCATTAGTAAGACCACCTTGAATATGGAGTACAATTTTGGGCACCAATCCTAAGAAAAGACATTATGGAACTAGAGAGAGTGCAGAGAAGAGCCACCAAATTAATAAAGGGGATTGGACAATCTAACTTATGAGGAGAGGCTAGCTAAATTAGAATTATTACATTAGAAAAGAGGCGTCTAAGAGGGCATATGATAACTATATACAAATATATTTGGGTACAATACAAGGAGCTTTCAAAAGAACTATTCATCCCACGGGCAGTACTAAGGACTCGGGCCATTCCTTAAGGTTGGAGGAAAGAAGATTTCACCAGCAACAAAGGAAAGGGTTCTTTACAGTAAGGGCAGTTAAAATGTGGAATTCATTACCCATGGAGACAGTGATGGCAGATACAATAGATTTGTTCAAAAAAAGGTTGGACATCTTTTTACAAAGGAAAGGTATACAGGGATATACCAAATAAGTATACATGGGAAGAATGTTATCCAGGGATTAATCCGATTGCCAATTCTTGGAGTCAGGAAGGAATTAATTTTTCCCCTTAATGGGGTTTTTTTGTTTGCCTTCCTCTGGATCAATGAGTAAGTATAGATATAGGATAAAGTATCTGTTGTCTAAATTTAGCATAGGTTGAACTTGATGGACCTATGTCTTTTTTCAACCTCATCTACTATGTAACTATAAAAAGAATAGAGGCTGGGGCGCTCCCTTATTTAATAGGCTTGTGGTGTGGCCTGTTTGTGATGTATAACCAAATAAAGGGTAGTGTATACTTGCCCTTGTTGTTTTCTGCAGCAGGACCTGTAGAGAAGATAAAGCCCGGAATCTTCTTGGAATTGCAGTAGAATCGGTGGGTTGGTCAGCACCGGTTTTTTGCTCACAAAATGAAAAGAGAAGATAAGGGACACGTGATTAGTGTTTAACCAGACAAAACATCATGCAATGCTATAGTGTGGTCTTCTAAAATAAATAGTAAAATGCTTTAATAAAAAATGTTTGAATAAAAAACTTGGATAAAAGCCTAAATGGAAAACTTGGATGGAAAGCCTTTATTAAAAACTACTTCATATGTTTTAAAATGTTTCTAAAATGGAGTTCTGTGATTGATGGAGGGATAAGGGATGTAAAATAAGAAATGCAGGGGGGTGGTGGCTGGTGATTAGCAGGCTCTTGCACAGCCTGCTGTCTAATAACAGGGATAGTGATGCTGATTTGGCAGTATTACTTTATCAGAGTCCTATGCAGCCTGCTGTCTAATAACAGGGATAGTGATGCTGATTTAGCAGTATTACTGTAACCGAGTCCTATGCAGCCTGCTGTCTGACAGGGATAGTGATGCTGATTTGGCAGTATTACTTTATCAGAGTCCTATGCAGCCTGCTGTCTGACAGGGATAGTGATGCTGATTTAGCAGTATTACTTTATCAGAGTCCTATGCAGCCTGCTGTCTGACAGGGATAGTGATGCTGATTTGGCAGTATTACTGTAACCGAGTCCTATGCAGCCTGCTGTCTGACAGGGATAGTGATGCTGATTTAGCAGTATTTGCTTTATCAGAGTGTTGCCAGAAGCAATGGCTTCCTCCTCCTTCTAATGGAGGTGGTATGCGAGGAGGAGGAAGTCACCGCTTCACCAGACACTTTGTTTTAATAACCAGCATTGCATACCACCTCCATTAGAAGGAGGAGGA
>WSYH01003333.1:0-69174 GCA_036426205.1 Ascaphus truei
AGCTGGGGAGTCCCTGGACGGGCAAGACCACTAGGTAAGAGAGAGAGTGTGTGTGTTGAGAGGGGGTCTCTCCCCCAGCAGCGTTGTGTTGCCATGGCGACCCAATGCCTAAATGTCACATGATGACACATTGCCATGACAAAGTGACATGTTGACGACACGTTGCTATGACAAAGTGATGTCACAAGATGCCAGAATGCTGCAGGAGGTGGGCCAATCTTCAAGGAATCTCTCGGGCTGGTAAGTAAGCCCCTGCACCTAATACTGAAGCACTAATTTACTCTGCACTATCGCATCAGGAATAGCACGTCTATTTCTACTTTAACATGATTACATAGACATAGCACACATAACTACACAAACCTACACATGTGTGCTTCATATTGAAATACATGTTTTAAAACAGTTTGTCTGTCAATGATCATAGAGTTTTACTTCCACGCGTAAAATGGTATTACTTATACACATTACTGGGTGTTCTTAAATACCCTGCCATTCCCAGAGACTCATTCTCATTCAGTTTAGTTTGACATTATTCATGATTATGTGAAAATCTATTACTGTAACACATGCTCCATACTTAAATGAATAGCAATTTGTTTTTATTTCTGATGACTACATTTAGTTCGGAATATTTCACTTTACACACCTGGCCAAGGGCACTTGTGCAATGGAAATATATCATCATGCATTTATTTAAGTTGATAAACCTATGCCAGAAGTGATGGTTTGACAATTAGTTGCTTTTTAGGGATTGTAACGATATATAATAATAAAAAAATGTGGCTATAAAGAGACACATTTAAATTGGAATTTAAATAATATCTTCATTGATTGTTATAAGAAGTGACAAAATCATCAAAAACGATAAAGCACAAAGGTTCATAAAACACACACTATAGAAGTGTAAATTTCATCATCCTCACCATCATTTATTTTTTATTAAAAACACGCCTCCATTTAAGGGGACACTGCAATACTTCTTTGATGGAAAAATGAGGGAAGGGGAGTAGGGTTATAAGCTCTTGCATCAGCCTATAAGAATAGGTAGAGGTAAGGTAGGGACAGAATCCCTCTGAATGCACTCAATACTTGTATTGTTGTAATGATGTCAATGCTAAAATACTTTAATATAGAATTAAAAAATATATTTAGATTGGATCTATGGCCAATCAAAAATGCAACATACACATATATAAATATTAAGCATATGTAAGAGTGTACAGCAGATACGTAAGTACACCTTTGTGAAAGTATAGTTAGCTATTTATGAATTTAATTCGCTCACTCAAGTAGACCAGACAGCAAGACATGATACTGTGCATGTTGTTAATAACAATGGGAGGAAGGTGGGGGGAAGGGGGAAGGGTGGAATTGGATGGTTAAATTATACACATCTAAATACCCCTTATCCAACTCGTCACTTGTGTTATGAAGTTCATGAAGGAGATTTGCTGGTGGTGGACCCAGGAAACTAAATGAAATGACGTTCCAATGTCTCAACCATACTATCGGTACAATGCTGTTTGATATACTCTGATGGATATTGCTTATAGTGAACAGGGTGCAATACCTCTGTCACATGAGAAAACAAAGTATCGGTGTAACAGTGTAATGAACTTAATATTCTGCATAAAAACAAAGATGCGAACACACAGCCGCCAGATTCACCGAATTCTAGGGATACACTTCTTGGAAATTAGTAAAGTGTACCTACGGAAATACATTCATATAGTATCAGGCATGTGATATTAAAAAGAATAGAATGGTCAAGGGGTAGCTTGCAGAAGTTCTGTGTGCCAAGCACAATGTGTTATTGTATACTGTATATACAGTGTTCGACAAACCCAGTCGCCCGGTCGCCGGGGGCGACCCAAAATTGCCCCTTGGCGATTGGCCCAAGCAGTGCACGTGCTGCTGTTTAATTTTCCCTCGCGCTGAAAAAAAAAAAAAGCTGGAGGCGCGTTCATTTTGCTGTGGGAGATTACCCCGCCTCCGCCTCTCTGAGCAGCACTTTCCCTCCTCCCACACCTCTCTGAGCAGTGTTTTCACTCCTCCCCCATCGGCAGCCAGAGTGCGCCTCCGTCAGCCACAGGCCCCTGCGGTGGTATCCACAGCGCCCACCCATCGGGTCATCATGCTGTCTTCCACAGGCCCCTGCGTAGATATCCGCAACCCACCCATATTATTTGTTTAATATGTATTGGGGGGTTGTTTAATATGTATTGGGGGGGTTGTTTAATATGTGTTGGGTGTATTGTCAAGTCACACACCCAGTGAAGTCACCCACCCAGTCAAATCACCCACCCAGTCAAGTCACCCACCTAGTAGAGTCACCCAGTCACCCACCCAGTCAGTCACCCACTCAGTCCGTCACCCACCCACCCAGTCGGCCACCCACGCAGTCAGTCACCCACACAGTCAGTCACCCACGCAGTCAGTCACCCACGCAGTCAGTCACCCACGCAGTCAGTCACTCACCCAGTCAGTCACCCACCCAGTCAGTCACCCACCTAGTCAGTGAGTCAGTCAGTCACCCACCCAGTCAAGTCACCCACCTAGTCGTCACCCAGTCACCCATCCAGTCAGTCACCCACCTAGTCAGTCAGTCTAAGTAAGTCAGTCACCCAGTCAGTCAGTCTGTTTAAGTGAAGTTTAAATACTTCAATAATAATAATATTTACTTGGTTATTTAGTTAAATCTTTTGGCCAAAGCGTCATTAGCCTGCATACCACGTCAAGGTATACCAAAATGAGTGCAGGTCCTAACACTCAACTGTGAACCCTTCCTTTTACCTCTGTATGAGGGGAAGCAACCACAGTGAGTCTTGTCCATTCAGCAAAATGCTAGAACCTCCCAAGTTAAAAAGGTGGGGAGGGGTGAGCTCTGGGAGGAGGGGCCACTTACCTCCAAGCAACTGTTACACTTTACTGGGGAGCTGAGCTATCTCGGGCCCTGGGGATACTGGCCTTGTACAGGGAGTCCCTGACTCCTGTACCCTACCTCCTTCCCTGGGCTGCTCCGGTCTCTGTCTGACTAGCGTGCTCCAACTGACAAAAACCCTGTCTGCACACAACATTGTTGCAACTCTGCAGCATGAGAAGCTGCCAGCTCTATTGGCTTCAATGCTGCCTGTGACAAGGGTGAAAGTGCAGTCCCCAGAGGCTGCTGGGAATTGTAGTCCTTGGCAAAGCTCTTTTCTATGGGGACCGCGTGCGCGATCTTTACTGCGCAGGGGCGAAGCTCGCGCCAAAACCAAGAGGGCGGTGCCCGCCGGGAGAAGTCGCCGTCCCTTTCCGCCACTGCCACAGGGGTAAGGCAGGGGGCAAAGGAAAATCAGGGGAACCGGGAGTGACCCCCTTACACTCTCCCCCTGGTGAATATCCAATGTCCCCGCTTGGAGAACAGCATCACATTACAGAAAGTTACACAATAAAAATGCTTTGCATAAACTTTACAACTTAACATGTTGACTTTAACATCACTGATACATGGCATATCACACACAGTAATACCCGAGGCCAGCTGAATTTTAGCTGTTTGCTGAGACCAATGGTGGGGTGCCCCTAACTGATCATGTGGGGGTACCTCACTTTTACGTTTGTGAGCCTCCCCCGGGAGAATCTCTGGGAGAGCATGCTCTGGGGTAACAGTCACCTTACCCTGTGATTCCTCTGGCTCCTCTGTATCACTGCTGGGGTGGTTCGCCGGTAGGCGCATTGCCACCGATGGTTCGTCCTTTTCCGTAGCTGGCTGGGCCTCAATCCTTCCCTCTTGGTTGCAACGGGGGACTAGGGCAGCCTTGTCTGTCAGCTCCTCCACCTCCGTGGTCGAGGTAGAGCAAGTAACAGCATCTTCATCTCTGGGTTCTGCCATCTGAGATTCCTGCTTGGGATCTGGGACTGTAGACTGCAGCAGCACAGGCTTTAGAAACTGTGCCCCGCAGCTGGAACACTTGGGGCCCCAGGTCTGTTTGCCACCTGGAAAGTCACACTGATTACAAACACATCGTATACACCCCTCGTCCTCCACCACGGCCACCTGATATTCTATTGGTAGCCTAAAATGGTTAAAGTCCATACCACCAGATAGTCTAAAGTACTTTTGTAGGCACGGGCACACCAGAAAGGATATTTTCCCTCCTTTAGACCGCCATGCTCCATATAAATGAGGGTGTATTTCTCTGCACTCTGTACTGTTTTTAATGGGAACAGCAGTTGCTGATGGCTGTTCACTTTGCTTGCTCCCCCTGGTGGAATGTAAAGGAGGGGCTCGCTCTATCACTGAGTCACTCACATTGTGGGGGCGGAGCTCTGGTTTTCCCGCCAGTCCCGGACGTATTTCTGCAACACAATTTGGTGCAGGCTTGCAGTCAGCAGCACATGTGCTCTCCTGTTTTGGCGGGAGACGCCATTTTAGGTGTGACTCCCTTGATGAGGGAGCCTCCATTTTGATCACAGTTCTGGTAATCTCACTAAGGGCCTCATGCAGTAAGCGTCGATTAAGTGAAATCGGCAAGTTTACCGATGAGTCATGTTAATGGCGATTTTTCCTCTCCGTATGCAGTAAGTGCCGAATACATTCAAAATCAACCCGAAAACAAATCCGCCCACTCTCACGATGATTATCCGATCACACACAGGTGTATCGGCGTGCGTGGCGGGGTGCTGATAGGTTGCCCAATCACAAATCTTGCTGAATCAGGCGAAACAAGCATGTTTTGGATTGCGCGCCATATTTAAAGGCAACGTGTACTGCTAATCATTCTCTGTGTTGTTGGGAGTGAGAGAGAGAGAGAGACGCACAGAGCTGGCTGATTGAACATTTGCATATTGACGGAGAGACTTGTTGTGTATTGGGTGAGCTTTGTCCATTGTTGTTTTGTTTACATCTTTGTCTTGTTTTATATGTGGAAGTGTTTCGTGTGATTGGCTGTACATTAGTTGTCTGTTTTTTGTGAGTGCTGGAAGTATGCCCGCAAAGCGTGGGAAGAGTGATGCTGGTGGGAGTGGGAGTGCTACTCGTGCGAGTACGCGTCGGAGTGAACGTACTGTTCAGGGGAGTGATGTTGCTGGTGCACCGAGTGGTGTTGCTGGGAGTGGGAGTGCTGTTGCTGGGAGTGGGAGTGCTGTTGCTGGGAGTGGGAGTGCTGGTGCTAGGAGTGGGAGTGCTGGTGCTAGGAGTGGGAGTGCTGGTGCTAGGAGTGGGAGTGCTGGTGCTAGGAGTGGGAGTGCTGGTGCTGTGAGTGCTGCTGGTGGTGCAGTTGCTGATGGGGTGTCTGGTGGTGGCGTGCTTGCTGGTGGGCAGCTTTTGGAGGCTCTTCCATTGGAAGAAGGAGAGTCCAGTCAGCACCAGCCAAGCTCTGACCCTAAACCTGCTCGGAAGAAACGTGTGGAGAAGCCACGTAATCCTCGCTTCAATGACCAGGAAAATACAGCTCTTGTCACTGGCATTCTGGAGCACTATGACAGTATATATGGACATTTACTAGGTAAGTGTACCTTTACATTTATTATTCAAATACATGTGATCCTAGGTCATCTGAGTTTTGTTCATATGCAAATATGGGTTCAGAATATCTTTCTATGTTAATTAGTCTGGAAACACAGCTTTTTATCATGCCTTACAAGGACAACTAAACACAGGCGGTCAATTTGCCATAACTGCATACAATATGAATGCAACCTTGCTTACATGTATAGGTTTAGTAGTGAATGCTCATGTGCTTCACATATTACACATAAACCAGCATGTTTGCTATCTCTTGGAACAGCTAGCAGTGTAGGAAACTGGTGCTTCTATTATTAATCATTTACCTCATATATTTTATATGTTTTTCAAGGGCGGACAAGTTCAGCAAGCAGAAAAGAAATGTGGGACACATAGTCATTGGTGTCAATGCGTGTGGGAATCATGTGAGGGACAAGCGGAATTGTCACAAGAGATTTGATGATATTAGGTCCAAATTGAAAAAGAAAATACAACACCAACGCGTGCATGCTACTGGCACTGGAGGTGGGCCCACACCACAACGTCTCATATTAAGTCCATTGGAGGAGCTGCTTCGGGCAAAATTACTTCCCGTCGTCGTGGAAGGCTTACCTGGTGACCGTGATATAGGAATTTACCCCTCACAATTTCCACCAGGTGAGAAATATTACTGTACTAGGCGTGTCGTTGCTTACAGTTATTTTGCATAGTTACACTGCTTTTTATACTGTCTTCACAATATAAGCATACCTGCATCTATATATGTATATGTCTGATTCTGTATATATATATATCTCAAAATAGACATATATGTTGTAGTCCTACTAAAAGCAGTAACTAATATAGCACGTGCCATTGCGTGCTCATTTACATGTGAATTCCCAAAATGCATTGCTGCAGTGGAAGCAATTGATGGTGGCCGAAGATGGGGAACAACAGGGTAGTACACATGTGTAACACATGTTAATGAGAAATTATTACTAGCTACAGGTACAGAACAGAAATATGTATAATATTATTGTGTATTTTATTTATTTTACTCCGACAAACATGACATTACTGCCTATTTTAAGCATGCATCAAATATATTGCATGCAACGGCCTACAAACATCACTTGCACTAACACATCTATAGTTGTTTATGAAAAGGTCCATTTTTGCTTTAACTCATATACAGACAGCATAATGAGGCACACGTATCATATTTTATGTCATTGTTTTCATAACTTAAAAACTGCACACGACTATTTAGCTCATCTACCATTGTGTTAAAGCAGCTGCAATTAATATCTCATCACAGCATACACTTCAACAGAGGGGGTGGGGTTCAGCACACACACTAATTGCAGCCTCATTTTAGGGTCAACTTAGTTCACACCATTTTCACCTGTTTCAAGTAATTGAAAGGTGTGGCTGATTAGGCTTTTTGGGGAAGGGAATACCGTTCTTACAACCTGACTAGCACAACTGAAGTTAATCACACTCATTTGAAAGCTTCACTTTAGCTACTAAATGCCCCAACAACTCATTACTTATCAAAGCGTACGTCACACATTAGTTCACTCATATCTATAGTTGAACTACTACTATCAACGACACATTATCACACACTGCATGTGTTGTCTTGTTTAGTCACAGCCACATTCATGTGTGCCACATCTTATATTAATGTACCACACATATCCTCTACCAAAAACAACACTTTTTGCAATATGACCACCTTCATGATAACCATTGTGAATGGTCATCTCATGATAGTTATGTACATTATGATACTGATATCACTACACAACATATGATTTTTATGTACAAATTTTATCTATTTATCCTCACGCATTACTGCAGGAACATAGTATGTTTTATGTTAGTGAACTCAAAAGTTCTAAGTACACAGGCATGTACATTGTTATTACAACTATTTATGTTCACTTTCACACACACATTTTGGGTTAAGGAAATGATGCTGTTAGGTACTCATAAATACAGAACATACAATAACTGTTTGTTCAATATTTACACATGTAAATGTAAAACTTATGTTATTGTTATATATAGTTGCCCCTGAAGGACATGTGTCACCTGAGACTGAACAAGTGTCTTCACCTGGGTCAGCCAGCTCAACACACCTAGAAGGTGAGTGTATCAGTTGGTGGCTATATAATATGTGCTCTTCTATATGTTATGTTGTCATGTTCATTATTTGTTTTGCACATCTTCTTTAAATAGGATTACTTAGTGTCAGTGAAAATGAAGTATAAGGCAACTTGTATTGTGTTAGTGATGTTAACTATCATGTAGGAGTTGTGAGTTTACAGCAAGTTTTCAGTCACTCATATTTCATACTGAGTCCAAACATTATTCTTAAGTCAAGGTAGTTTTTAATGTGAGGTTATAAAACGTATGGAAACATGTTAGTTGTTACTTATGACACAGTAGAATTACATAGTAACACAGCAGAGATTAACATGCCATTTAATAATGTGTACATTTATTTGTAGAACATGATGAAGAGGATTTTGATGATGATGATGATGATGATGATGATGATGCCGCCGCCGCCGCCATAGACACACAAATACAAGCAAGTGACCATGAAGAGGTTCCAATTGAAACTGTTTTACCGCCAAATCGTCCAGGAAAAACCACATATGATGCAATTGTAGCTTCTGAGGGAAAAATTGTGGAAGCAGAAAATCGTCGCCATTCTGACCTGATGACAGTGCTGGAAAGGATGATTGCACTGCAGGAAGAAACAGTTTCACAATTGGCACATCTCCACAGAGTCTTCATTGAAGTGCCTAAACAGTTGCAAAAAATCAACACCTCATTCGAAGCATTAGTTGTTCAGCAAACACAAGCTAATTACTGGAGAATGACTAATGTACCACAATTCAACAGCTCACAGGCAGGATCTGTTCATGCAGGTCAGTTTTCACCACATGCTTCTGATATTCATTCACCAGGCCCAAATGTTACCAGTCAAGTAGCAGACATTGCTGTGCAGGTTCCTGACGACATCCTACCGCTGCCATCTGTACAAATTCAGCAGCTGACACCTACAAAGGAGGCCACAAAAAGAAAACACAAGCAGTTACTACTGACCAGTTTTTGGTCAAAAACAACAAAAGACACATATGAAACAGACCAACCATCACTTGTGCAGTGTCTACCAACTTGCTCACATGTGTCAGTGGCCACAAGCCCTGTCCGTGAACAGTCACTACCCAAAAGCCCTGTAGGTGAGTCACTGCCCAAAAGCCCTGTAGGTGAATCGCTGCCCAAAAGCCCTGTAGGTCCGTAGCTGGCTGGGCCTCAATCCTTCCCTCTTGGTTGCAACGGGGGACTAGGGCAGCCTTGTCTGTAAGCTCCTCCACCTCCGTGGTTGAGCTAGAGCAAGTAACAGCATCTTCATCTCTGGGTTCTGCCATCTGAGATTCCTGCTTGGGATCTGGGACTGTAGACTGCAGCAGCACAGGCTTTAGAAACTGTGCCCCGCAGCCGGCACACTTGGGGCCCCAGGTCTGTTTGCCACCTGGAGAGTCACACTGATTACAAACACATCGTATACACCCCTCGTCCTCTACCACGGCCACCCGATATTCTATTGGTAGCCTAAAATGGTTAAAGTCCATACCACCAGAAAGACTCAAGTCCTTTTGTAGGCACGGGCACACCAGAAAGGATATTTTCCCTCCTTTAGACCGCCATGCTCCATATAAATGAGGGTGTATTTCTCTCCACTCTGTACTGTTTTTAATGGGAACAGCAGTTGCTGATGGCTGTTCACTTTGCTTGCTCCCCCTGGTGGAATGTAAAGGAGGGGCTTGCTCTATCACTGAGTCACTAACATTGCGGGGGCGGAGCTCTGGTTTTCCCGCCAGTCCCGGACGGATTTCTGCAACACAATTTGGTGCAGGCTTGCAGTCAGCAGCACATGTGCTCTCATGCTTTGGCGGGAGATGCCATTTTAGGTGTGACTCCCTTGATGAGGGAGCCTCCATTTTGATCCTCCCATCACCCTCCCCCCTGCACCTCCTATCACCCTCCCCCCCTGCACCTTACATCACCCACAGGGCCAATAGAAATCATGGGGCCCGGGACAAATGAAAGGAGCAGGCCCCCCCCCCGAACCCATAGTGCACCTACCACAAAAATATATATTTTAGCGCGCAACTTTTACTTAGCTGTTTTCTTATTGTGATACAGAAAAAAACATTACAATGCAACCTGTTTATTTTTTATATTTTCAACAAAAGACATGTGACTGCCTGCCTGGGTGGGTGGGTGAATGACAGTTGGGTGAATGATGGTGGGTGGGTGAATGGCGGTGGGTGGGTGAATGCTGGTGTAATTTGACAGTGACTGGGTGGGTGACAGTGACTGGGTGGGTGACAGTGACTCATCTCTTCCCCTCCCCACATCTCCCCCTCCTCATCTCTTCCACTCCCCGCAACTCCCCCTCCTCATCTCATCCACTCCCCGCATCTCCCCCTCCTCATCCTCTTCCACTCCCTGCATCTCTTCCACTCCCCGCATCTTCCCCACTCTCTCTCCCCTTGTCTTTCTCCCCCCCCTCTCTCCATTCTCCCCCTCTCTCAATTCTGCCCCCTCTCTCTCCATTCTGCTCCCTCTCTCTCTCTCCCTTCTGCCCCCCTCTCTCTCCCTTCTGCCCCCCTCTCTCCCTTCTGCCCCCCTCTCCCTTCTGCCCCCCCTCTCCCTTCTGCCCCCCCTCTCCCTTCTGCCCCCCCTCTCACCCTTCTGCCCCCCCTCTCACCCTTCTGCCCCCTCTCACCCTTCTGCCCCCCCTCTCTCGCTTCTGCCCCTCTCTCTCCCCCTTCTCCCCCATGCCTTCTCCCCCCACTAAACCACTCGGTTTGCCCCACCCCACAGCAGCCCGTTTGCCCCCTCCCCACCAGCAGCCCGTTTTTCACAGCGCCCGTTTTTCACTCTCACACACACAGAGCACATCCTCCCCGGTACTAAGCCCAGCCCCCGGCATGCCCTGACCTCCAACCCCGGCATCCTGCTGTTGGTAAAAAAAAATTACTCACGGCTGCCGCATCCTCTTCATGCTGCTGCCCCTGTGCACCGCCGCCGCCGCCGCCGCCGACTCGCACACAAGGGAGGTGGGGGGAAGCAAATCGCCCCCATTTTTTTTTTTACTTTTTTAAATAAAAATTATTTAATTAATTAACAGGCGCCCGGCCGGAGTCATCGCGGGCCGCACAGAGAGGCCAGGCGGCCGCATGCACTTATATGCACTTAGCTCCACTCATTTTTTCTTTCCTTTTTCAGAGAGAGCCGTCGGTGTGTTTATTCAACATCCCACCTCAGTACAGGGGACTGGCCTGGTCTGAGGGCTGCAAAGCGTGACACCAATCTTTTACAGTAGTTATACAGTAGTTCCAGTATGCAGTAGTAACCTCATAGTCCAATATGGAGTAGCTATACTGTACACAATGCCATTATATGCACTTAACTGCACTCATTTTTTCTTTCCTTTTTCAGAGAGAGATGGATGCACTAAAAAAGGACGGGCGGGGGGAGGGGGTGTATCATGTGTAAATTGTGTGAACTGTGTGTATACTGCACCGACACACTTTATTCGAGCAAATACCCACTATGTACCTGGCAGATACCTGGAATGCGCCACTCCTCACCTCTGACAAGCCCCGTTGCCTTTGCCTTCCCAGCCTGGGTTCATGCCTGGCTGATGGGCGGCTGATCTGTTAAATGATAATGATTAGGATTTAATAGGCTGCAATGCTTCGCGTGTCTACCAGATGGCATAAATTCATGAATTGTAATGCAGTATATATATATATACTGTGCAGTATTGCAGCCAGCGGGAATAAAATGCTTCAATCCCTGCTTGGAAAATAACTCAATGCACTCGTGCAGAAAACAGTCACAAACCTCAATACACCCGGGTATACCCGAATTCGTGGGACTAGCCAAGCTCGAATAAAGTGTGTCGCCAGTGTAGTGTATCTACAGTCATTATTTATACAACCCCCCCCCCTCTCTCTCTCTCTCTCTCTCTCTCTCTCTCTCTCTCTCTCAATGAACTACAGAATGCAATGCGAACAAGAGAAAGACTAAAAATTTGTATTACTGTTTTTATTATTATAAATGTGCATTATTCATGATTATTTGTATTTTTCATTCTTCCATGATTATCCACCGGCCCTCAATTTTCAACTGACAGAAGAACTACAGTACAGTACTGTACGTGTACAAAGAAGATAAACACTGAATTTTGTATTATTCATGATTATTTGTATTTTTTATTCCTGATAAAATAAAATAAATATTTCATTACAATCACGATAATCATAATCATTGAAACAGCCACCCCCGCCCCCCTAAGAATATTTTTTTAAATCTTTTTTTTCCTTTGAACTTTAAATTCACATTGATTGTGTGTGTGTGTGGGGGGGGGGGGATTCTTCAAGAAGGCTTTGGGTTTGTGTGTGAAGTGCTCAGGTGTGGGCTACACTACTTACTGTAGTTGCCAAGAAGGGTTTATCAGATTAACATATGAAATTCGGGAAGGTGTGGATACACATTTCTATGCATTGGCTAATCAGATTAACATATTAAATTTGAGAAGGGATTATCACACGTGCGCATTGCGTTACCGTAAACAAAGCCTCAAAGGGTTGGGGGGGGGGGGGAATGGATGAGTCAAATTAATAATCAACAAGGTCCCAAAGAGATGGGGGTAAAGCTGCATGAAGGATTGAATATAGAATATCAAGAATTTTTATGCAGGCACATGTGTCTGGGAACGAAACAAATAAAAACACAATTTTTTTTCAGACTTGAACTTCTAAATGAATGTTAAGTTGTACACGCATGCGCATTAATAATCAACTAGGTCAGGGGTCTCCAAACCTATCCTCAAGAGCCACACACAGGCCAGCTTTTATGGATATCCCTGTTTCAGCACAGGTGGCTCAATCAGTGCCTCAGCTGGAAAATAACTCAATGCACTCGGGCAGAAAACAGTCACAAACCTCAATACACCCGGGTATACCCGAATTCGTGGGACTAGCCAAGCTCGAATAAAGTGTGTCGCCAGTGTAGTTTTAGCACTCGAGCAACAGAGGAAAGGCCTTGTGAGTCCAATAGCCGTTTAAAGTAGTCAGCAGATTTATTTGCCAAATTACTGTGATTAGTAGAAAAATGTCGATTTAATTTTGCCGAGGCTATAGCAGTATTTGTTAGCTTTTTCCCGCAAACAATGCACAAGGGAGTTGGATAGTGTTCTTCTCCAGTCCATGTAAAACCCAATGCTATATAACTCACTGTAGAGACAATATTTCTTTGTACAGCTCAACCCCGTTATAGCGCGATCCGCTATAACACGGATCCGCTAATAACGCGGTTTGAGCATGGACCCCGAATTTAAAAAAAAATGTAATTTTTTTTTCATTTTGCACACTGCATACATTGCACACTGCATACACACACTGCACACACTCACAGCACACTGCTCACTGAATACTGCACACGCTCACTGCACACACTGCACACACTCACAGCACACTGCACACAACACACACTCACAGCTCCCCCCTTCCCCACTATCTCTGGTGTCAGCTGCTGTCTCCTAAATCACTCTTGCATATTCCGGCAAAATGTAACAGCTCTTCTATGTGGAACATCAAAGTGAGATTACATCATGATTTGCACTCCCATCCCAGAAGGATAGAATGTCTGTGGTGTAGAGCAGGAGAAGCTATGGGGAACAAGAGTATGCAGACGGACGCACAGACACAGACAGACAGACACAGACAGACAGACACAGTGCGCAATACGGTCTTTCAAATCTTCCACAAATTGGACGACATTTTTTCCCTGGCACAGCTTGTTGCTCCCACTCTTCTTTGAGGCTATCGCAATCCTCTCAAATGGGACCTCAATAATAGGCTTAGGGATCAATGGTGCCCTCAACCTTGGTCGGGGGGCTGTCAACTGACGCTCGGGACAAGAGGCACAGAATCTCTTTACTGCATTATATTTCCCTGGCCAGTAAAACCTTTTTAGGATTCTTTGCTGTGTCTTCTCTACGCCCAGATGACCCCCCAACAAATGAGAGTGTGCTAGCTCTAGGACCTTCCTCACTAAGGAACTGGGTACCAACAATTTTTCTATTTCTTGGCCCTCCTCTTGGCTCACATGGTATAACAAGTCATTCTTAATATAGAAATATGGATAGGATTCCTTTGTGGTTCCTTCTACCGGGACCCCATTAACTTCTACCGCCTGGCTAAACCCATTTTTCAACTGGGGATCATTAGCCTGTTCTCTACCAAAGTTAGTTATGGACACTTCTATATTCCCAAAACCTTCCTCATCGGGAGTTTGGTCGGTTACCTCCACGGGTAACTCATATACCTGAGCCTCAACAGGCCCTGTCTCGGACAACTCTTCTCCCTCTGGTCTCTCTCCGTTAGGAGTAGTGACCAGTGCTAACTGGGGTGGGGGTGTACCTCTTTTTTTATCGGTCCTACGTTCTCATTTTGACTTAGGGGTTTTAGACACCTCGGCGACTAATTCGGGGTCTGAAAACGGAAAAAGCTCATCTGGAGTAGGATTGTTCAAGGTGAGCTATCCTCTGAACAGGGTGTCAAAACCAGGGAAATTACAGCCTAACACTAGGGAATGGGGTAACTTTGGTACAACTGCTGCCATAGTTTCGATGACTTGCCCCTCGAACTTTACTTTTATCAGAGTCGTGGTGTACGGAAGCGTACACCCATGTACACATAATACCCGCAACTTCTCACCCTGGGGTAACCAGAGAGGCTTAACCAACTTCCCGGATACCAAGTTAATATTGCTCCCTGAGTCTACCAGTGCGGAGACTGGTTTTCCATTTAACATCACCGTGGTGAGGAAGTTGTGGGTACGTTTTCCCTTGTGGGTCATACCCACCACTCCACAAAATTCAGATTTCACAGAACCATATGCACACTCCATTAGCTCACACAACTGTGGGCAGTGAGCCTTAATATGCCCCGTCTCCCCACACTCAAAACAAACAATTGGTCCAGTTCATTCTTGAAACCCTTTCTGAAATTTAGAGTTTCTGTCCCTATCCGGGTTTTCTTCCATCCGTTCAAATCGTGTGAACTGTCGTGTGTCCTGGCGCCAGCGCTGGCCTCTGCTGGTCGTGTTGGGACGTGGGTTTTAGTTGGTGCGAGTGGAGCGTGACAGTTCACGGGTAGCCAGAAACTGCTCCACTGTGCCTACCATGGCATCACAAGACAGGGGATCTCCCTTTCCCACCCATTGTTGAAGGTCCTGGGGTAACGCTCGAATGAAGCGGTCCAACACCACCATCTCCAGGATCCGTGCCGGGCTATGTTCATCTGGTTTTAGCCACTTGGTCGCTAGGTGAATCAAATCCCATAACTGGGATCTGGGCGGTTCATGTTCCTGGTATTTTGCACTTATGAACCGTCTGTGCACAAACGGCGGGATCACACCAACTCTGTGCAAGGATTTCGCTTTTCAGACAGTCATAGCCTGCTGCGGCTTCTTCGTCAAGGTCCAAATAGCTTTTTGGTGCTCCCCCAGTAGAAAGGGTGCGATAATCACCAGCCCATTTGTAGCGGGCCCCACCTTTCCTGGAAGTGATACGCTCAAAGGACTGGGTATCCCTCGAGTGCATCGTGCGGCGTCATTCTGTAGGTACTCAGCGCCCTGGACAGAGGCCGCGCGGGGCGTACTTGACAAGCCATTTTATCCTGGAGCAGCGCTCAATCAGCGGCTTATTGTGTCGTGCGAACAAATCCAAGTGGCTGCAATAACGCGTATCGTCTCTGCAGATTGTGCAGCAAGCAGTGCTGTCAATGTCCTGTTGTTAGCTTCTTGCTGGACAGCGGTGCTGTGTACTAAGGCCTTCACAACGTCCTCCATAGCGGCAGCTACCGTGTGGACAGTTTCCACCAGACGCAATCTGTAGCTCCGCCCCTTTTACAGGGTGTTCGACATCCCACTTCTGACACCACGTGTGACAGGATGGTCGTGGTAAGTGAGGAGACAACACGTCTTTTCCAGTGAAATAATGCTGATGGGTTTATTTGTCCAAAAACGGTAACTAAACAATGGGTACACTGTCCCTTTAAAATTGAAACGAAACAAAAATCCTAACCCCGGTCGGGGTACTAACTAAACAAAAGTGCAGGCTAACTATCTGGCTGGCTAGCTAACCTATTCCAGCCCAATAAAGTACAGCAAACGCAGTTGGCTCCTTACCTGGGAGCTTTATTCTTCCCTCTTGGGACAGGATCGCTTTGGGAAGCTTGTGTCTGTCTTAACACTTCCTCTGTCTTCCCTCTATGCCTCAGAGAGAGAGACTGCCACCCCAAAGGTATTTCCTCTTCCTGTTTTAAAGCAGGTAAAGGAGCTTAATTCAAATCACCTGTGGTCTGCTTGACAAGCTGAGTTAACCCCTCGTTTACTGGATAGCATGCATACTGCCATCTCCTATTCACATACACGGAGTCAATGACCCTGTCACAATATATATATATATATATATATATATAGCCAGCTATTAGGGCTCTATTAGGTTCATTACACAGTACAAGAGGAAAGAGGATATCATCTTCTCATTAGGATGCTTGCCAATTTAAGCTAAGAGGAGTGGTATCATCCTAGGCTATAAATAGCAGAATCTGTGTTTATTAAAGAACAACTGTGACGGTAAGGGGGTACCCAGGCCATTAATAAAGGTATTTGGCCCGGCTGGGTGTCCCTGAGCCATATGGGGGAATTGTGATTGTCAACTCTTCAACCCAATCATGGCATGTAACTGCATTTGTAATGAAGGTGTATGTGTATGTTTACTGTTCCAGGAGTGCCAACCAGCGGAGATGTGCAGGGCGTGCGTTTCAGGGGTGATTTTACAATAAAATGTTGTCAGAGTGTGTTTGGGTAGAAGGGGGCCAGTGTGGCAGGTTACCCTGAAATATGTACTCAGGAATCCCCCCCAGATTCCTGAGGACATGAGGAACACAGACCACAAGATAAAATCCTCTCTAGAAAGCAGTTGCAGCTCACCACCAAATCTCCCTGCTTCAGCACAGGCCAGGACAATAAGAATGGGCAGGGAACTGAATTACATTACAGGTCCCAGGATATGTCCAAACCTCAGAACCCAGTGTGGGGTTCAGTACATCTATCACCAAGTATAAGGTGAAGAGAGTTATAGGTGTTTTTAGTAAAAATGTGGAGTGTCAGTTCTGCGACCTAGTAATGGCTGAAATACTGTTATTGTATTAAAAAAACATCTGTGTGTCGCCCACCAGGGATAAGGTGTCGAGAATCATATCATATTTTAAATGTATGGGTCATTGGAACAGTGTCTCTTGTAAACCGCGCAAAGGAAAAAAGGGTTTTAAAAAGCAGCAGCTTACAGGACAGCATATAGCGTTTAGCTAACTTCGGCAAGGAAGGTCCTAGAGTGCTGAGTTTTGCTGTGAGTGCTGTTGGAGTAATATCATTTAAATAAAGTTATGCCGCAATTTGTATAAAGGTATATAAAAGTTGATGTATAAAAGTACTCAAGGGTTATGTTTTTGTTAAAGTAATGTTCAGAGGAAGTCATTCAGTGTGGATGAAGGCCCATTTGCATGGGAGCCAGTCTGGCTACTTCGCCCATAAGCTTCAAAGGACCAGTTTAAAGGGACGCCCAGGATATGAAGGTGTTAACCATTTGTTAGCAAGGGTATGAAAGTGTTAAACCCTCTGTTAGCAAGAAGGGGTGAAGGAAGAGACTTCAATAAGCCATCCTGCCAAATGGCTGCCCTGTCCAGACTTTTTGGCACTGAGCCGGCAGGGGGTCTAGCATGACAAATGGGGAAAGATGGTGTTTGTCGCACATGCCCGGTCGCTATGCTGAAGCTCCCAATGCCAGGCTACACAGGACTAGAAACAAAAGAGATACTGGCGCCTTAAGAGTCCAAATGGATAATAGTCCTGGGAATTCAAGACAGGAGGATGAGTGTCCAAGGAGGTGACTTTGCAATTCCTCAATCTTTAGGTGATCAGATGTAACTTCATCCGTGTGTAGTATGATATGAAACGAAAAAAGAGAAACTATAGTGCAACACAGCTAACATGAGATACGCAGACACAGACCTACAAAACAATACAAAACAGACAAGACAGACATAAAACACACAAAGGCAAGGCGGAAAGTAAAAAGTTAGTTTAATACAACTCTAAAATGATATAAAATGAATGGACGAAGGACCAAGAGATTGCCAATCCGGTAGAGTAAAACCGAAGCGCTACTCACAGGGTGGCTGCTGATTACAAGCAGTGGATATCAGGTGAGGGATGGAGTCAATCTTCCTCTAGCTGGATAGTGTAGTTCACCGGCGTGCTTCCCAGTGTCCCATGCTCCCATGCTCATCTGACCGGAAGTGACATCACCGGATGTTCCGTCACTGGTGGGCGGGACTTTTGGGCAAAGATCCTTCCTACTACTTCTCCAGAACCTCAGAGCCAGAGCAGTATCTTCATTCTGTAAATAAATTATAATTTATTTTATCTCTTGCTTTGCTCAATCAAAGGATCCGGGTAATTAAGGTGTTAAAAGCATTGGTCTCCCGTGACAACAACAAAGGAGGTAAATGAGGTGGGCAAAAGTGCCTGGACTCAGTGCTATGAGGCAGCCAGGCACCTCTGTTCACCTATGGTAGGGACGGAGCTAACCCATCAAGCAGTACTCAGACAAGTTTTTCGACAGTACACTAGAAGGATCCTAGATCGCTTAGGATAAAGGGTTTGGAATTTGTACCCCCCTCCTTTCTAGGAGGAAATCGCTTCAAAACCCTCTGTAAAAAATAATCCTTTTGGATTTAAAATTTAGACACTCTGGGGCCTATTCTATAAGCCTCGATAAGCCACTTATCGAGGCCTTTTCGGCCAAAATGCCTACTGCTAGTCTATAAGCCTTCATAAGTGGGCGATAAAGGCATGAATCGCCAATTTTTTCAGCCGCAAAAATAAATCGCCAGGTGACCGGCGATAAGCCACTTATCTGCAGGTTCTGAAACTCGTGCAATTCTAGTACCCTCGATTTGCTTATTTAGGCTAATCGCGGCTCTAAAAAGATGAGTTTCACCAAACATCCTCACGCCAGGAAAAGTTGGCGTGAGGCTGGCGAGAAGCTGCTGAGAGGCGGCAAGAGAGGACTTAGAAAAATAAATGCCTTTTTCCCATTAATATCAGCACAGGAGGCCCCCGGCATGAATCCCATCCAATGCATTTACAGGCAACTTATTTACCTTAGCGGCTAACCGCTAAGGCAATGAAGGGGTTAACTACCATTGCCATGTTTATTGTGGCTAGCGGGGGTTGGTGAAGGTGGTACTTGGTGGGAGTTTATGGTTTGCAGGGGGGTTGCAGGTGAAGTTAACCCCTTCATTGCCTTAGCGGGTAACAGTGCTAAGGTAATGAAGGGGTTAACCCCTCCCGCTACCCACCCAGTAGGTATAAACACCCACCAAGGGCCAAATGCCAAATTCACCCATCCTCACTACCCACAATTAATATTTAAAAACACAATAACCCTACTACTCACCTCCCCTACCCTCAACAACCCTCCCCCCCCCCCTCCCTCCAAACATATACAGTAATGGGCAAAATTACTATTATCCAGATGTGGATAATAGTGCATTTACCCATTATAAAATCAAACATTAGCTAGCCAGCATTAATAAAGTGAATAAAATGTTCAACTTACCCCTGCCATCATGAAGGGTGTCCTCGTCAGCATACTGCAGGTCCATGTGCTCCAATGCCAGCAAGAACAAATACAATCTAATGGCTAAATTAATTAATATCACATGGTACAGCAACCAATGGGATTGTCTTCAAGCAGACACATGATACAGTGTCCAATCAGATTGGAGCTGTACCATCTGACCCTAAAATGTGACTTCACAGGCCCTATATAGGACCAGTTCCGTCTCATTTAACTCAAGAAGACGACGAGACAACATCCGTTGTGGATTAGAAGAAAAGATTAAAGAGAAGAAGAGAATAATTACAGATGAAGATAAAAGATGGTGACAGAAGATCAAAGAAAGAAGATTTTTTTACCTGATGCTGTTCTTCAAGGAGGATGGAGTCGGATTGCAGTGGATGATGTCGCGGGTCAAGAGCTTCCAGACACGCCGGGAGTTGGAAGGTGAAGACTTCTAACGGTAAGTAAACTATTGAATGTATTTAAATATCCTTTTTTAAGGTTTTTTTATTGTATTTATTTATTTTAATGTTTGTGATTGCCCATTGACTGATAATGTATTAATCTGTGCTCAGGGCACAGATAAATACAGTGCCAGCCAATGCATTTTTTGTCAAATGCTTGTTTTCTATTTACTGTTATTTTTTTCGATTTTTCTGTTTATAGTTTGGATTAAATTGTTTTGAATTTCGATGGTTTGCTTTTAGTACATTTTAGGTTTGGTTAGCGTTAGGTTTAAATTAATGAATTGCATTGTCTACTGGTTTTATTTCTTAAATTTGCTGGATAGATGTTTATTTCTTTGTATTCTTATATTTTGGAATAACATAATTTGAATACTTTAGCAGTTTTAGTGATAGATTAATGTAATTGATGCGGCTTTCAGTTCTTTTATTGTTGTGGTGTTTAGGTGCTTGTGTATTTCTTTGATTGTTGTGTATTTTTTTACTTCATTATTTTTATTAGGTTGGCCATTGAGTGATATAGTGGCTTATCATGCCCATATTATATGGGTATGATATACCACTGTGCCAATCAATGGGAACAGGGTAAGTATAGTGGGGCCGGGGTGGGTGGTTAGGACTCCCGGGTGGGTAGCGGGGGATGGGGGTTAACCTCTTAATTACTATAGAGGTTATTAACCGCTAAGGTGATTAAGGGGTTATGGACCATTAGATAGTATTTGTTATTGTATTCTTGATGACATTGGAGGGCATGGATAAATTGAACATTTTATTTACTTTATTTCTGGCTAATGTTTGATTTTATAATGAGCAAATGCACTATTATCCATATGTGGATAATAGTAATTTTACCTATTACTGTACTGAATGTGTTTGGGGGAGGGAAGGAGGGAGGTGGGTTGGTGGTGGTAGAGGAGGTGGGTAGTAGGGTTGTTGTGTTTATTTTTGATTCTTGGGGGTAGAGGGATTGGGTGAAGGGGATAGTAGCCCCAGGGATGGATATTTAGGCCTTCTGGGGGATAGCGGAACTGGTTAACCCCTTCATTACCATAGTGGTTCCCACTGCTATGGTAGTGAAGGGGTTAACTCCTCCTGCAACCTTCCATGCATGCCTAACCACACACCCTGGGACTACTACCCCCTTCATCCACCTCCTCTGCCCCAAGGAACAGGCTATTGAGGTTTAACTCCTTCATAGCCTTAGCGGCTGGCCGCTAAGGTAATGAAGCTGTTTTAATATACATTATATGATGCGCACGGTGTCTCCGAAGCAGAACTGCATTGATTTCAGGTCTGGGGCCTCCTGCTTCCCGAGTTACAGGCCCCGTTATGGGGTGCCAGTATCTCCTATGCATTTTATTCCCACTGTCACGTGACGTGAGACATTTAAATGCATAGAAGATACCGGCACCCCATAACAGGGACTGTATCTCGGAAAGGAGGGGGTTTCCTGACCTGAAATCAACACGGTTCTGCTCTGGAGACCCCTGCTCATCTAGAAAGCGGGTAATCAGGCGGTGCACAGCTGCCGTCAGGATATGAAACAGGAAGTCCACACGCTGTTAATCTAAAAGTCCATGTTTAATGAGTGCATGACAGCACAGGACAAAAACTGCTACAGGGTACTTCTTGACGCGTTTCGTCTCGTTTAGAGTGTAGTACTGTTTACCTGCTGGTTCACAGGATCCTGCGCTTTCCGCCAGTGGTATGGGGAAGACAGGACAGGCTTTTGGGGTGTTGTTTAGTCCTCTTTAAAATTGAAACGAAACAAAAATCCTAACCCCGGTCGGGGTACTAGCTAAACAAAAGTGCAGGCTAACTATCTGGCTGGCTAGCTAACCTATTCCAGCCCAATAAAGTACAGCAAACGCAGTTGGCTCCTTACCTGGGAGCTTTATTCTTCCCTCTTGGGACAGGAGCGCTTTGGGCAGCTTGTGTCTGTCTTAACACTTCCTCTGTCTTCCCTCTATGCCTCAGAGAGAGAGACTGCCGCCCCAGAGGTATTTCCTCTTCCTGTTTTAAAGCAGGTGAAGGAGCTTAATTCAAATCACCTGTGGTCTGCTTGACAAGCTGAGATAACCCCTCGTTTACTGGATAGCATGCATACTGCCATCACCTATTCACATACACGGAGTCAATGACCCTGTCACAATATATATATATATATATATATATATATATATATGTGTGGTGTATGTGTGGTGTATATATATATGTGTGGTGTATGTGTGGTGTATATATATGTGTGGTGTATATATATATATATGTGTGTGTGTGTGTGTGTGTGTGTGTGTATGTGTGTGTGTGTGTGTGTGTGTGTGTGTGTGTGTGTGTGTGGTGTATGTGTATGTATATATTTATCAAAGTTGCACAATGTTAATAAATAATTTATTCTCACATGTCTTTTTTTAATTTTTAAAATATTATATAATATACACACACATATACATACACACACAGGTTCCCCAGTGACACACAAACACACAGACCACTTCAAAGTGACACACACAGTTACCGAATCACACACACACTGACAGCTACCAAGTGACACACACACAGTGATACCCGCCTCCCAAGCGCGCTTGCTGTCTCCTCTGCCAGGACAGCAAAAAGCTCCTGGTAGAGCGAGCGGCAGCAAGCCAGAGCTAGCAGCAGCACCAAAGTATGTACTATGTCCCAGGCCTAAGTAAAGATAAGGACACCCTTGTAAACCCTTACAGTATAGAGCAAAAAATGTATTAAAGCATAAAAATACGTGTCATTGGGCGGTTGCAGCTCTATCAAGCGAGGTGGCTCAGCACTGCAACAAAACTAGACAATAAAGACAAAAAACAACAGCGCAAACCGCAATGGTGAAGTATATCAAGGTAAATTTAGTATACAAAAGGTGAGTATTCTGTGTACATTTGAAAGATAGATCATATGCATATAGTGTATAGTATACACAACGGGTTACCACACGAACGAACAGCGGCAGATGGAAAAGGCCCTCTGGTGATCGTGACGTCAGCTCCACGACCAATGCAGGGGGCGCGCTGTGAACTCCGTCTTTTTCCTAGGCCAGATCTCCTCAGTGGAAACTCCCTCTCAGGGACGGAAGTGTAGCGGTCCCGGGGAGCAGCGCAGCTTCGCCGCTCGATGGTTGATAGTCACATGATGAGGAGAGTCCCTTGCGCTTGCGTGATGCACAGAAAATAGTCCCAATGGAAGCCTTTCAATGGCACTTAGGTGTACGGCAATGTTCCGGTTTGTATACCAGTGTGGAAACCGATAATTCAATATGCAGAATTGGAGCACAATTGTAAGCACTATTAATCTTAAAAACAATAGTCCTATGCGTTCCGTAGCTGTAAACGCCACTTCATCAGGGAATAAATCAGCACCAGTGGTTAGAGACACTAAATACACACCCTGCCTCTCGTATTGGCTAACAGATTAGGTACAGGTAGCCAATCAAGTCAGCAGTGGTGGCAATAGTGTCAGCTGAAGACTAATGCTGATAATACAATATTTAAACATCAATTAGCAATTTTATTAAAACACATATAAACATATAAAAAATGTATTAAACCTAAAATAAAAGAGAAAATAATTAATTACACATTACTATATGGATATACAAAAATAAGCTAGTAAACAGAAAGAAATAGTATAAGAACAAATCCTCATACTCAGTACATAGCCCAGACATCTATGTCTTCATTTAACCCTTTACGGGACATAGGGCCTCATGCAGTAAGCGTTGATAAGGTATTTTTCGGCATTTTATAGCCAAAATTGGGTTTGAGATTCAGTAAGCGCCGATAAGTGCTTGATTTCGGCAGGTTTCGGAGCCGATAATTTTGTTATGGCCAGTCGGCTGCCGATAAGCCTGTTTTCGCCACTGATCGCCACTTTTTTAAATCGGCTGGATTCAAGAAACAAAATCAGCTTATCGGGGCTGATCGGCACTACGAAATTGAGATGTTATGGCCAATTTCTCCCGCCAACTAAAGTTGGCAGTTTGGAGGGGAGAACGATCGCTAAGGCTGCCGGAACGGCACTTAGAAAAAAAAAATCTTCTGTACATCAATGGAGTCAATGGAGCGGGGACGTATAACAGTATAGTACTGTTTACGTTTCATTGCTCACAATACAAACGTCATTTGCATTACAGTGTGGGGGCATTCCCTGCATTGTGTCACAGCTGACGTGTATTATTTGCATAACATTGTACTTTTACATGTTTTCAGCATTTGCGGGTCACATTACTCATCATGTGATGATGTGTCAAGGGAAAATACTATACTCAACTCTTAAAGGAGAACCTCACATCATATCACACATTTTACTGAACTGAGCGACAATTATTTACATGATGTTACACATGTCACACGTCACACATACACCGTATATTCATGTTCCTTTACATTACACAATGCTTGTAATGTGTGACGCATCTTTAAACGTTCATGTACATCTGTCTTCTCATGTTTACATCTAGTTTTGGGTCCTCCCTATTTTCATGACGTCACTTATTGGACGCTCAATCACATTGCATGTTTACATTGTAACCGTAGCATTACAAGCACTTCAACCTAACTTATACACACATGTACAGTAATTCATCATTGGGACACCTTGTAAACTCATTCTATAGCAACTATCCTCATTACAGAAATGCATGCATATGCACACGACTATTCATTGTTGTCAACATGTGACAATAACATGGCTAATTACACATGTTACACCAAACTTTTCCCACGTCAATCTCAGCCTTTTTGTCTAATTACATGACTGACTGTTGCGTTCAGAAGTGTTAAATGCATTACACATTAAATTAATTTTTTTCAAGCAATGTTTGTACAAAGCTTCACGTGACATCGTTGGCAAATATCATCATTCCCTGCAGAATACACACAACAAATACATCTAAGAACAACTGCACACAGCTTGCCACAGAAGTACTTTATTATGTTAATGTAACACCTTGCATTTTACTATGTCACCTGACATCATCACATACCTATTTAAAGGACGCCCATTACCTGCTCATTCACAGCTACTCATTTCAAAATGTTGCGATTGTTTAGGAGACGGAGGAACATTCTTTTCTATGACATGCTTGCTGATCAAGAGAATGATATAGGGCAAGGGAGGGACAGACCGAGGGACAGTGACAGGGACAGGCACGCGGATACGACAGGGACAGGGAGAGGGACAGGCCAAGGGACAGGAGATCAGAGGAGAAGACAGAGGAGACAACTTGTGCCTCGTCCGCGTGTGTACAGGGAGAGAACCCTGTTAGATGGGATGAGTGAGGAGGAGATAGTAAGTCGCTATCGTTTGAGTTCAGCAGCAATCTTATCTCTTTATGAGGAGATAAGGGGAGATTTAGATTTTTTCACAGCCAGAGGTCGTGCAGTCCCTGGGCTTGTTAAAATGCTGTGCTCATTACATTATCTTGCTTCCGCGTCATACCAGACAACTGTGGGCATAGTGGGCGGGGTCTCGCAATCTACATTCTCGCGGGCCTTTACCCAGTTTCTCTATGCACTCAATAGACGCGCTAGGAATTATATTCATTTTCCTACAGAGGCAACAGAGTGGCTGGAAGTCAGGACTGGCTTTTATAATATAGCAGGGATACCATGTGTGCTGGGTGCATGTGTACCGCAATCGTAAGCACTACCATTCACTCAATGTACAGGTGGTATGTGATGCCACGATGAGGATAATGCATGTGGTACCCAAATTCCCTGGTTCCAGTCACGATTCCTCTATCCTGAGGAACTCTTCAGTCTTCCATGCGTTCGAAGAGGGACATTTTGAACATGGTTGGCTGCTGGGTGAGTACAGATTTACATGTTCTAACACAAAACCATTTTTCTTTAGGAATGTTGGCATTGTAGAATTTGATCACTAATGTCAGCTTATGTGTGCTCCATTCATTATATGTGACTCAGGATATGGAATTAGGCCGTGGCTCTTGACTCCGGTGCTAAACCCTCAAACTGAAGCAGAGGAGAGGTACAATGCAGCCCATATATCTACAAGATCTGTTATAGAGAGGACATTTGGCCTACTCAAGAACAGATTTAGGTGTCTGGACAGAACTGGTGGGGCTCTTCTATACAAGCCTCAAAAAGTGTCTGATATTATCCTTGCCTGTTGCATTTTGCACAATGTTGCACTCAGGCACAATGTACAATCAGACCTAGCTGAGCCTTTGGTAGACGAGCATCCCACCCATGTAGCTGCTGAAAATGAACAAACAGCCAGTGGTGGCCAGACACGCCAGAATCTCATCAATTCATTTTTTTCTTGTAAGTAAAAACAGATATGTTCCAAGTTCTACTTTTATAGTTAAATTATGTTATCTTAACAATAATGTTTTTTTATATAACCTTCTGTTAGGACACAGATGAATATGGGTTGCACACCTTTCTTTTCTCTGCTGTGTGCACAAAGGGATGTGGCACCGGTATGTTATTGTTGCACAGGTTATATAATCCCTCTTCACTTGTACTTTAGTTGTGTGTATGTGAATACAACTGGGGTAACAAAGCACTAATATTTTAGCATTGTGTTGTTCCTTATGCTAAGACAATACACATATTATGCCCATACTCATTCATGCTTCTAGTATGCTTACATACAATGTTATTGGTGCAGTGTAACATGTACATCTATATGATGTGTACACCAGGCTGATTTACATTTTGAATGTGATTAAATATACATGGTGTTGCACATTTAACACCAAATACACACTTTGCTGTGTTGTTTACGGTACTGAAGATGGCATGTCAATGTTTGCAATTTATATATTGTTCCTTTGCATTATAGGTATATCTCCAGTATGACTGATCATGGTATGTATATTTGCTGACATCTCTCATAAGATGTGCCTACCTCAATCTTCCTATAATTATTTGAAGTAAAAACCCAACATATTGGTTTAAAGAAAAATGTAACATACATGTACTTTCTGTATCATGTATATGCATTTAGCTACTCTTGAGGTTTCATGTGCATTGTATTAGAAAATGATTACTCACATTTCATCACATTTTATGTATGTTTCCTTATAAATTCCATTAATGTAATATAGAGGTGTTTGGAGAAAAGGGGATAACTGTACTTATTTGTTTACTTACGGGAGCTCATTCATCACGGATGAAATTGACTGATCATAACACTCCATGCATGAATGCCTGTAATCACAACAATGCGTACTACATCTTATATTTAGCAATGTAGGTGTTTATTAATGCTAGGAATTAATAGTCAACATTAATTTAAATTTGTGACATGTGTATGTATAAGTCACACGTGTGTGGATGTGTCCTACATGTACCAAGTGTAAAACTGTTAACAGAAACCACAATTTTGTCGCAAATGTTACTGTAATTGTGCATTTCTAATTTCCCAATATGACAATGTTGGTAATATTTTTGGAATGTCAATCACGTCACTTCATCATTATCATGATGATAATTATCAAGTATTCTCACAATTGTTACGTCAATCACGTGCACATTAGCATAGACACACTTTTTAAGACAACTGTTTGTGTCTGTATCAATTTGTGTAGGATCCATGTATAACACCGACAAATAATAACAGCAGCTTTATTATGGTAGCTGATATCAGCGGTGCGCAATCTGTGGGGCGTGACCCCCAGGGGGGGCGCGAGACTGCCGACGGGGGGCGCGGGGTTTACAGAGGCCCCGCGCGCTTCCCGAAGGCACTTAAATTAAGTGCCGGGGGAGCTGCAGGGCCTCTGTAAACCATACTTACCCGTGGCTCCGGCGGCTTCCTCCCGGCGTCGCCATGGCAACGCGGCATCAAAATGACGCTGCGAGGTCATGTGACGTCACGTTGCTATGGCAACGTGACGTCATTACGCCGGTGCGAGGGTAAGTTGGGGTTGGGGGGGGCGCGGGAGTGAGGGGACAGCCGGCAGGGGGGCGCAGGGAAAAATGTTTGCGCCCCCCTGGCTTATATCATCATATTGACTATACTATTTATTTTTAGAACGTTTAATAAACACAGTAAACTATAGTTAGTTAGGTAAATGAAATATACACAGAAACGTACTTCATTACATGATGTTGATGTAATATTCAGAACATCATGCATTGGAGGGGACCACAACATCTGGGCAATAACATTATTTGCTACAGTCCCAAACCATTTTATCAACATACCCATGTAACAAGAGATTTTTAACAATAAATGGCTAGTTGGTTGTAAGTGTCCTTTACATTGGGAGAAGGAGTGGCTCAGTGAGTAAAGACACACACTGGCACTGAGAGTTTGAAGCAGGGGAGTCTGGTTCAATTCCCGGTGTCGGCTCCTTGTGACCTTGGGCAAGTCACTTTATCTCCCTATGCCTCAGGTGGCCAAAAATAAATTGTAAGTTCCACGGGCCAGGGACCTCAGCCTGAAAAATGTGTGTGTAAAGCGCTGCGTACAACTAGCAGCGCTATACATGAACATGCTCATATTATAATTATTATTATTGTTACATAGTTTCGACAGTCATACTGCACCGACACACTTTATTCGAGCAAATGCCCAGTTTGTACCTGGCAGATACCTGGAATGCGCCACTCCTCACCTCTGACAAGCCCCGTTGTGTTTGCCTTCCCAGCCTGGGTTCATGCCTGGCTGACGGGCGGCTGATCTGTTAAATGATAATGATTAGGATTTAATAGGCTGCAATGCTTCGTGTGTCTACCAGATGGCATAAATTAATGAATTGTAATGCAGTATATATATATATATATACTGTGCAGTATTGCAGCCAGTGGGAATAAAATGCTTCAATCCCTGCCTAGAAAATACCTCAATGCACTCGGGCAGAAAACAGTCACAAACCTCAATACACCCGGGTATACCCGAATTCGTGGGACTAGCCGAGCTCGAATAAATTGTGTCGCCAGTGTACGTTCCATTACACAATAGAATACACAAATGTGTTAGCAGAGTGGGAATGGTTGTTATATATAAAACACACCATGCCATAAAATGCTAGTAGTAATTAAAGAACACTCAATAAAAATTCATGAGGCACTCTTTTGCAACATCATTATGTTAATTAAGTGCTTATACAATATAGGCATAAGGGTATCACATTTTTAATTGTTTGTTAATAAGCGCTGCAAGCAATATAAAATTAGTTCCATATGTAGTATAGTAGTCGGTGGCTCCTCCTCACAATCATCTCATATAAAGGTAGACTCTTCTGAAATCATACATTGATCCGATTGTATCTTCCCCGACATCTCTGAAATACAGCAAACACATGATGGTCAAAGATGGCACCTTACTAGATATGTATCCGTGACAACGCGTTACACAGCTCTATATGATTGTGTACATACACACGTCACTCACTTATATGTTAGAAGTACAAGTGTACATCAGTATGTAATTTTTCTTTAAATTTGTAGCAGGCATAACTATGTATATGAAGTGAACGCTGGCTGTATACTGAAAAATATGCGCGCACATCTTAGTGTGCGCACGCACTTCACGCTTGGGTCGACTAACTGTTAGCACATGCGCAAAACAATGCGTACGTTGTGCGTTCAATACATGTTGAAAATACCAGTAAACATAAAATCTTTATTTAAAATACAATGAAGACGAAACTACATTCGTTCTGAACGAGTACATCTGTATTCTTTTTAAACAGACGTGTTTGGACAGAAAGCACGGCCGATAACAAAATGCGCAAATGCAATACGTGTGACGTCATGTTAAGCCAGCGTGAAACGCACGCTAACACTCCTCCCACTCAATTAACATTCGGCTAACGCCCAGTGTACGCCCCCACTGTATGACACACTGCAGTTACCGTTACTATAACAAAACAAGACAACCAATAGGCTTTGAGGCGCGCACGTCGCTTGGGGGCGGGACTTACATCCGTAATCCTTTTTAAGGACGCCTTGGCCCATGACAAGGGTCCCACGTCATACGTGGTGGACCCGGTTTTTTATTTTGTAGATGTTGCATGATAACAAAACAGGTATGTGTTAGAGTTATGGTAAAATGTTGCTAATATGTTTAAAGGGATAGTATATATATATATAAAATTATGTGGTGGGTTCTGGGGCAACTCCTACGATGGGGAGGTACTTAGGCTTGTTTCCTTTAGTATTGGTTAGATTGGCAATCGAATGCATAGCCTGAATAATGCCCTTGCTCAAGTAGACCCATTTTGGGGGAGACACACTATTTAGAGGGATCATTAGAGGGATCATTATCCCTCTTACTGCATACTGTATTCTTATTCTATGCATATCGGATCAGGAGTTTACTAAGGACCTGCCAGTGGGGCCGATCAGATTATGCTCCGGAGCTGCTACTCTGAGAACTCCTGCTGAGCACAGGCTCAATCCTCTTTCTCTAGGAGAACTAGAGAATAGTCATCACTATAGGATGTAGCATTGGGTAATGTTGTCTTTTGTCCTATAGTTGACAATTAACGAACACACAATTCCTACAAGCTCTAAGCCCAGCACCCACCACATCATATATATATAGGGTACTGGGCAGGGTGCAGGATGTTCACTATACTGTGTGGTGGTATTATGTTATATGTGCTGTCAACGTGGGACAGAGGGGAAGCGCAAACCCAACTTCCCCCGTGCGCACCTCCTGCCCCAGCCCGCCAGTTTCACCCTCCCCACCAGCTGCCAACCTCCCACGCACCCCCCGAGACCACCTCTCGCGTTCCTGTCATCCGAGCCCATCTCCAGGCCCGGGCAGCTGCCGCAGGGATATCGGGGGCAGGGGGGGAAGCATCTGGCAGCAAGGAAACAGCACCACCCGGTCAAGGTAAGTCACCCACCCCACCCAGTCACTCAACCCACCCAGTCACCCACCCTCCCAGTCACTCAACAATCCCACCCAGTCACTGTCACCCACTCAGTCACCGTCACTCACCCACCCAGTCACTCTCATCCACCCAGTCACTGTCACCAACCCACCCAGTCACTCAAGCCACCCACCCAGTCACCCACCCAGTCACCCAGTCACTCAACCCACCCACCCAGTCACTGTCACCCAGTCACTCAACCCACCCACCCAGTCACCGTCACCCAGTTACTGTCTCCCACCCAGTCACTAACCAACCCCCACCCAGTCACTAAAGTCACTAACTAACCCACCCAGTCACTAACCCACCCACTCGGTCACCCACACACTCAGTCACTCAGTCACCCACACAGTCAGTCACCCACCCACCCAGTCACTCAGTCACCAACCCAGTCACTCTCACCCACCCAGTCACTGTCACCCACCAAGTCACTGTCACCCCCCCAGTCACTGTCACCCACTCAGTCACCCACCCAGTAACCCAAGTGCCCCCAACCACACAGTCACTAAAGTCATTAACCCACCCAGTCATTAACCCACCCACTCAGTCACTCAGTCACCCACCCACTCAGTTACCCATTCAGTCACTCAGTCACCCACCAAACCCACCCAATCACTCAGTCACCCACAGAATCACTGTTACCAGGGCCACCAACATGGGGGGGGGGAAAGGTACTGGTGTCCTGGGCCCTTTGGGTCAGGGGGGCCCAGCCACCCGTGCCCCCTGCGTGGCCAGACGCCAGTTAATTAAATTAAAGGTTAAAAAAATTGGCGGCCATTCTCCAAGCGCATGCGCAGAGCCGAGGTCCCGGCCGTGGAGGGGAAGCATCAACCCAGCTTCCCCCATGCACGCCTCCTGCCCCAGACCTCCAGTCTTGCCCCCCCAAGCCACCAACCTCCCACGGGCCCCCCGAGCCCACCTCCTGCACCCCTCTCCCCGGAGCCCACCTCACACCCCGGGCAGATGCAGCAGGGATATCGGGGGCAGGAGGGTGAAGCGTCTGGCGGCAAGGAAGCAGCACCCACCCGGTCAAGATAAGTCACCCACCCCACCCAGTCACTCAACCCACCCAGTCACCCACCCTACGAGTCACTCAACCAACCCACCCAGTTACTGTCACTCAGTCACCGTAACTCACCCACCCAGACACTGTCACCCACCCAGTCACTGTCAAGTCACTCAACCCACCCAGTCACTCAACCCACCCAGTCATTCAACCAACCCACACAGTCACTGTCACACATTCACTGTCACTCACCCACCCTGTCACTGTCACCCACCCAGTCACTGTCACCCACCCATTCACTGTCAACCAGTCACTGTCACCCACCCAGTCACTGTCAGCCACTCAGTCACCCACCCACCAGTCACTAAATGTTAGTCACTAACCCACCCAGTAACCCACCCACACAGTAACCCACTGTCACGGGAGACTCCTGTGGCGGGTAGGATCTCGGTGGCCGGAACAGCACGAGCGTAGTAAGGGTCACACGCAGAGATCAGAGGCAGGCGGCAGATAGCGAAGTCAGGTAACAAGCAGGGGTCCAAGGCAGGCGGCAGGTAGCGAAGTCAGGTAACAAGCAGAGGTCGGCAACGAGGAGACTGGAACAGGACAGGGGAGCAGGGACAGGTCTGGGGGCAGGGACTGAGAACAGGTACAAACAAGGACAATTCCTCAAAGATTCAGGGGAGCGCCAATGTTCACGTGATTATATGAAAAAGAAAAATAAAGGCAACATAGTGTGATACAGTCTCAATTCTTTCTTTCTAGTGAAAAAGGTAATCCACTCACAATTTTCCTTTCAAAAATCAGGCATTACAGAGACACTCCTCTCTCTGTTTAGAGCAATGAACATGGATATCCACAGGTGTAGACCCCTTTCACTTTTTCTCCACCATCGCACGAATACCCAGAAATAATAAGAAATACCAAATTTGCGCAATAACGTCTTAAAATGTATTGGAGATCATCACAGATAAAACATATGGCTATGCACTCACATAAGGAATAATAGGTACAGTCATTGTACGAAATCCTGATAGATAAAGCAATTCACCGGTACACAGTGTGTTTCGTCCCTCTGCTTCTCTGCTCCCATCAACGTCACATCCGATTGACGCAGGGCTGTGGGCGGAAGTGCTGTAAGGGGGATCTCCGGCTGCCAGGACTTCGCAACTGTGACTTGCACAGACTGGATGCTGAACACAGGATTCTACGCGTTTCGTCGGTACGACTTCTTCAGGAATCTAATTGCCCTATCACTGCTTAGCATATTTATAGGCACAGAACTTGTGAATCAATTAATCACTTAATTGCAATCCATATGATAAAAACTTGATGGTAATTGATGGTAATTGTTACGCAACTACTCATTACATAGTAGTGCTCCCAAAAATTTATTATAACACACAATGGTATAAAAATGACAATCTATTTAATAAACATGAATGTTACATAATTAAAAACATTTAAGAAATTTTCATTAAAAAGATTTTTAATACAAAATCTACTACTAGTAAAATAATTTAATATTGACATACATTACTACATTAATCTAATGATTCAAACCTGGGGGGGAGATAGAAAAAGCAAAATGAGTACTTTATAAAAAATAGTGCAGACAATCAATACAGCAAGCAGAAGAGATGCGTATCAAAAAAAAGCTCCTATTGGCAAATGCTGACATTTAACCCTCTGGAACCCCTAAGTCTGCATATTGGAACACATGGGGATATTTAAGAAAAATTTGTTAACCCTTGTTTCTCCAAACATTTTGCATTTACCACCATTCAGATCCTACCCTGGTAACATATAAAGGAATAGAGCTGTCCCTGTTCACTGGAGAGGGGGGCGGTGACAGATTAAACCCTTCTGGCCCAGCGTGAAACATACTGGAATCCATAGACTCCCAAACCTGGTTCCAGAGGGGTTAAATGTCAGCATTGACATAGGAGCTTTTTTTGTGGTAAGCATCTCTTCTGCTTGCTGTATGATTGTCTGCACTATTTTTATAAAGTATCATTTTGCTTTTTTCTCACCCCCCCCAGGTTTGAATCATTAGATTAATGTGTAATGTATGTCAATATTAAATTATTTTACTAGTGTAGATTTTGTATAAAAAACTTTTTAATGAAAATTTCTTAATGTTTTAATTATGTAACATTCATGTTTATTAAATAGATTGTCATTTTTATACCATTGTGTGTTATATAAATTTTTGGAGCACTACTATGTATGATTAGTTGCGTAACAATTACCATCAATTACCATCAATTGTTTTTCATATGGATTGCAATTAAGTGATTAATTGATTCACAAGTTCTGTGCCTATAAATATGCTAAGCAGTGATAGGGCAACTAGATTCCTGAAGAAGTCGTACCGACGAAACGCGTAGAATCCTATGTTCACATCCAGTCTGTGCATTCACAGTTGCGAAGTCCTGGCAGCCGGAGATCCCCCTTACAGCACTTCCGCCCACAGCCCTGCGTCAATCGGATGTGACTTGATGGGAGCAGAGAAGCAGGGGAAGAAACACCCTGTGTACCGGTGAATTGCTTTATCTATCAGGATTTCGACAATGACTGTACCTATTATTCCTTATGTGAGTGCATAGCCATATGTTTTATCTGTGATGATCCCAATACATTTTAAGACGTTATTGCGCAAATTTGGTATTTCTTATTATTTCTGGGTATTCGTGCGATGGTGGAGAAAAAGTGAAAGGGGTCTACACCTGTGGATATCCATGTTCATTGCTCTAAACAGAGAGAGGAGTGTCTCTATAATGCCTGATTTTTGAAAGGAAAATTGTGAGTGGATTACCTTTTTCACTAGAAAGAAAGAATTGAGACTGTATCACACTATGTTGCCTTTATTTTTATTTTTCATATAATCACGTGAACATTGGCGCTCCCCTGAATCTTTGAGGAATTCTGCAATCAAAAAGACTAAGAGAACAGTCTTTACAAGGGTTTTGAGTAGCTTTTCTATTAGCACCTTTTACACTGGGTGGTGGATTTATCACATGATTAACTAATAGATCACAGTTCACGTTGTAATTGAATTTATAGATATTATTTCTGTTTGCTTTTAAACACATAGTTACACATATTTCACTTTTTTAGGACATTGTTATAAGTAAGCGCCGTTGCAATCACATTTTTTTCACAAACAAGGACAAGCCAGATTACCAGCAAGGGCCTTTATTGTGAACAGACTCAAATACAGGTACAGGTACAGGAACAGATCAGGATCAAAGACAAAGGCATGTGCATAGGAGTCTGACTTCAAACAAAGGCAATTGAACCAACCAGGAAGCAGAAGCTATAAAGGACAGAGAGAGGAGCAACAAGAAGACAGACAGGCAGACAGAGGAACCCAGAGGAAACAGAAGACAGCAGCACACCCAGTGGACAAAGAAGAACTATGGCTAGGCAGGAGGTCTAGGAGACCCTGACAACCACCCAGTCAGTCACCGAAGTCACCCACCCACCCAGTAACTAACCCACCCATCCAGTAACTAAAGTCATTAACCCACCCAGTCACTAAAAGTCACTACCCCACCCACCCAGTCACTAACCCACCCACCCAGTCACTAACCCACCCACTCAGTCACCCACCCTCCTAGTCACTCACCAAACCCACCAAGTCACTCAGTCACCCAGTCACTCAGTTACTGTCACCCACACAGTCACTGTCACCCACTCATTCACCCACCCACGCAGTCACTAAATGTCAGTCACTAACCCACCCCCCAGTAACTCACCCACCCCCCAGTAAAGTCAGTCACTAACCCACCCCCCAGTCACTAACCAACCCACCCAGTCACTCACTCAGTCACCCACCAAACTCACCCAGTCACACAGTTACCCACCCAGTCACTGTCACTCAGTCACTGTCACCCACCCAGTCCCTCAGTCACATACCCAGTCACTAAAATCCAGTCACTAACCCACCCACCCAGTCACTAAAGTCACTAAATGTCACTAAAGTCACTAACCCACTCAGTCACCAACTCAGTCACCCACCCACTCATTTACCCACCCACCCATTCATCCGCCCACTCACTAACCCACCCACCCAACCACACTAACTCACCCACTCAGTCACCAACCCACTCAGTCACCCACCCACTCAGTCACCCACCCAATCAGTCACCCACCCACTCAGTCACCCACCCACTTAGTCACCCACCCACTCTGTCACTCAGTCACCCACCCACTCACTCACCCACCAAACCCACCCAGTCACAGTCACCCACCCAGTCACTGTCACCCACCCAGTCACTGTCACCCACCCAGTCATCCATCCAGTAACCCAGTATTCCACCCAGTCACTGTCACCAACCCACTGTCACCCACTCAACCAACCAGTCACCCAGGCAGGCAGTCACCTGTCTTTGGTTGAAAATATAAAAATAAACAGGTTGCATTGTAATGTTTTTTTCTGTATCACAATAAGAAAACAGTTAAGTAAAAGTTGCGCGCTTAAAAAAATTTTTTCGTGGTAGGTGCACTATGGGTGGAGGGGGGGGGGGGTGGGCTGCTCCTTTCATTTGTCCTAAAACACCTATAACATTGTGGTTTAGGGTCACTCAAGAAATGCAGTACCGAATACTGTTCCTTCCTATCTGCATGTATAAGAATATCCTTACCAACCAAAGAGGAGAAAACCTGAAGGATTTCTGTATCACTAAGAGTAGTATTTTACACATACAGTTAGGTCCGGAAATAATTGGACATTGATACAGGTATTGTTATTTCGGCTGTGTACCAAAATAAATTCAAGTTACAGTTAAATAATGAATATGGGCGTAAAGTGCAGTCTATCAGCTTTAATTTGAGGATTTTCACATCCAAATTGGAGAAACGGTTTAGGAATTACATCTCTTTAATATGTAGCTCCCTCTTTTTCAAGGGACCAAAAGTAATTGGACAATTGACTTAAAAGCTGTTTCATGGACAGGTGTGGGCTATTCCTTCATTATGTCATCATCAATTAAGCAGGTAAAAGGTCTGGAGTTGATTCCAAGTGTGGCATTCGCATTTGGAAGCTGTTGCTGTGAAACCCCAACATACGGTCAAAGGAGCTCTCAATGCAAGTTAATCAGGGCATCCTTAGGCTGCAAAAAAAAAGAAAATCCATCAGAGAGATAGCAGGCACATTAGGAGTGGCCAAATCAACAGTTTGGTACATTCTGAGAAAAAAAGAACGCACTGGTGAGCTCTGCAACACAAAAAGGCCTGGACGTCCACGGAAGACAACAGTGGTGGATGATCGTAGGATCCTTTCCATGGGAAAGAAAAACCCATTCACAACATCCAGCCAAGTGAAGAACACTGTCCAGGAGGTAGGCATATCATTATCCAAGTCTACCATAAAGAGAAGACTTCACGAGAGCAAATACAGAGGTTCACCACAAGGTGCAAACCATTCATAAGCCTCAAGAATAGAAAGGCCAGATTAGACTTTGCCAAACAATATCTAAAAAAGCCAGCCCAGTTCTGGAACAGCATTCTTTGGACAGATGAAACTAAGATCAACCTGTACCAGAATGATGGGAAGAAAAAAGTATGGAGAAGGCTTGGAACGGCTCATGATCAGAAGCATACCACATCATCTGTAAAACACGGTGTAGGCAGTGTGATGGCATGGGCAGGCATGGCTTACAATGGCACAGGGTCACTTGTGTTTATTGATGATGTGACAGAAGACAGAAGCAGCCGGATGAATTCTGAAGTGTATAGGGATATATTGTCTGCTCAGATTCAGCCAAATTCAGCAATGTTGATTGGGCAGCGCTTCACTTTACAGATGGACAATGACCCAAAACATACTGCGAAAGCAACCCAGGAGTTTTTTAAGGCAAAGAAGTGGAATATTCTGCAATGGCCGAGTCAATCACTTGATCTCAACCCGATCGAGCATGCATTTCACTTGCTGAAGACAAAACTTAAGGCAGAAAGACCCACAAACAAACAACAACTGAAGACAGCTGCAGTAAAGGCCTGGCAAAGCATCACAAAGGAGGAAACCCAGCGTTTGGTGATGCCCATGCGTTCCAGACTTCAAGCAGTCATTGCCTGCAAAGGATTCTCGACAAAGTATTAAAAATGAACATTTTTTTTATGATTGTGTTAATTTGTCCAATTACATTTGAGCCCCTGAAATAAGGGGATTGTGTATGAAAATGGTTGCAATTCCTAAACGTTTCATACAATATTTTTGTTCAACCCCTTGAATTAAAGCTGAAAGTCTGTACTTCTATTGTATCTCGGTTGTTTCATTTAAAATCCATTGTGGTGGCGTACGGATCCAAAATTATGAAAATTGAGTCAGTGTCCAATTATTTCCGGACCTAACTGTAATATTCTGTAATCCTTGCATTGGAAATAGAGTTGATTTTTCCACAGTATTCCTCTGGATAATTAGTAGAGATGGGCGAAACTGTCAAAATTTGGTTCCCGATATTCAGCGGATTATTTTGCCGAAATCCTTTCCGCACACCAAAATCAGCATGTGGATTTCATGCTTGATGATCCGGGTGGACCACACAAGGTTATTGTACAAATTAAGCAAATTGAACAATAGAAATATGTGCACCTAGATTGAAAACTGGTTGAAGGATAGACAACAGAGGGTTGTCATAGATGGAACCTTTTCAGGTTGTGCTAAAGTTGTGAGTGGAGTACCTCAAGGATTGGTACTGGGACCCTGCTTTTTAACTTGTTTATTAATGACCTTGAGGTTGGCATCGAGAGCAAAGTCTCCATCTTTCTGATGACACTAAATTGTGTAAGCTAGTAGAATCAGAGCAGGATGTAATTTCTCTCCAGAAGGACTTGGAGAGACTGGAAACGTGGGCAGGTAAATAGCAGATCAGGTTTAATACAGATATTTTCAATCCAGGTGCAAATATTTTAACCTAGTCCAAGTTGCTTTATTTTGAACACTAACCTCTGGAACTGTACCAAAAGCCTTTGCAAAGGGATTTAAAGGATGTAATGCCTCCTGTACAATCTATATAAACGAGATTGCACAGATCTGGACTAATAAGATGAAAATGCATAACATCTAGATCAAGCCTGCACAACACGTGGCCCGTGCGGCCCGCGACTGTGGTGGTGGCTTTCCCCCTCCCTCTTCTGAGTCTGCTCTCCCTCCCCCCGCGAGCCGAGCCCGCTCTCCCCCTCAGCCCGCTCTCAAGACCGCATGCTCTTGCAGTGCGGCACTTCCGGTGCCCGCTGCTTGCGAGCACGCGCAGTCCCGTCGTGATCGAGGTGAGGGGAGGTGTAAGGGAGGTGCAGGGGCTGATGTGATGTGAGGAGGTGCAGGGGGTGATGTGAGGTGCAGGGGGTGATGTGATGTGAGGAGGTGCAGGGGGTGATGTGAGGTGCAGGGGGTGATGTGAGGTGCAGGGGATATGTGCATGGATGTGATGTGATGTGCAGGGGGGGTGATGTGCAAGGAGGGGTGATGTGCAGGGGGGGATATGTGCAGCGGGGTGATTTGAGATGCAGGGGGGTGATGTGAAGGGGGATGATGTGAAGGGGGGGGGGTGATGTGAAGGGGGGGTGATGTGAAGGGGGGTATGTGCAGGGGGTGATGTGCAGGGGTGATGTGCAGGGGAGGTGATGTGGGCAGGGATGTGATGTGAGGGGGGGTGATGTGAGGTGGGGTGATGGGTGCAAGGGGAGGTGATGTGGAGGGGATTGATGTGCAGGGGAGGTGATGTGAAGGGGGGTGATGTGAGGTGTTGATGAAGGGGGGTGATTTGAAGGGGGGTGATGTGAATGGGGTGATGTGAAGGGGGGGATGTAAGGGAGGTGATTGAAGGGGGGGATGTGAAGGGGGGTGTATGTGCAGGGTGATGTGCAGGGAGGTGATGTGCAGGGGAGGTGATGTGAAGGGGGGTGATGTGCAGGGGGGTGATGTGAAGGGGGGGGTGATGTGAAGGGGGATATGTGAAGGGGGGGGGATATGAAGGTGGGGTGTTATGTGAAGGGGGGGTGATGTGAAGGGGGGTTGTGAAGGGGTGTTATGTGAGGGGGTGATGTGAAGGGGGGTGATGGTGGGGGTTGATGTGAAGGGGGGTGATGTGAAGGGGGGGTGATGTGCAGGGGAGGTGATGTGCAGGGGAGGTGATGATGTGTAGGGGAGTGATGTGAGGTGCAGGGGGTGATGTGAGGTGCAGGGGGTGATTGGAGGTGCAGGGGGGTGATTAGAAGTGCAAGGGGGTAATTGGAGGTGTAGGGGGTGATTGGAGGTGCAGGGGAGGGTCACTGGAGGTGTAGGGGGGGGTCATTGGAGGTGCAGGGGGGTGATTGGAGGTGCAGGGTGGGTGATTGGAGGTGCAAAGGGGGAGAATGATGTGAGGTGCAGGGAGGGAGCGTGATGTGAGGTGCAGGGGGGGAGAAGAGTTGTGAGAGGTGCATGGGGGGAGAATGATGTGAGGTGCAGGGGGAGAATGATGTGAGGTGCACAGGGGGAGAATGATGTTAGGTGCAGGGGGGAGAAGGATGTGAGGTGCATGGGGGGTGGGATGTGTGTGGTGTGCAGGGGGGTATTGTGTGTTTGATGTGGAGGGGGAGTATTATGTGTGTGGTGAGGGGGAGAGATGGGGGTATGAGAGAAAGATGGGGAGTATCGCAAAGGTTGATAGTGAGGGGTTCTGGGGGAGATATGAGGATGATGATGCGGGGTGCTGGGGGAGATATATGAGGATGATGTTGATGAGAGGTGCTGGAGGAGAGATGATGGTGATGGTGATGGTGATGGTGATGGTGATGATGATTTTACCCGTACGGTCAATTTTTTTTTCCTTGGAGCAGTTCGGCCCTTCTCGCTTTACGAGTTGTGCAGGCCTGATCTAGATAGTACTCTCTCCCCCCCTTCGCTCACCTCCCCCATTCTCTCTCCCTTATCTCCCCTTTGTCTCCCACTTGAAACTTGTTAGCTTTATTCCAGAAGCTGTTAAAACAGCTTTTTAAGTGTGTTAAACTTTATGAAGTGTCTCAAATTCTTCCCAGTTCATCAAGAAGATGTTTGTAAAATTTAAAGCCAATATTGTGATTCCAAACTGTGACCTATTTGGACTGTATATATGTTATTGGATTCATAAACAATTCCCTAATTGGGAGGAGGCTGTGGAATTTTGACAAGATTCCAAATAGCTTACCATTCTTCATATTGTGTATTTCATTCATAATGTATCATTGGGATGTTAGAACACCAAGAGATATTTATATTTCAATTATACTAAAACAATATTTATCTTTCTTTTACAACACTGAGAATACGTAATTAACAATGAACTATCAAAGCTACACATTTGTTAAGCGCTAGACTTTTTCATAGTTAAAGCAAATAAGGGAAAACTACCCCAAATCAACACCTAATTATTGACCCCAACATTTGTACTTAATATTATTGTTATATTTTTATATTATTATCATCGTCATCATCATCATCATCAAAACCTCAATGTGTTTTGGTAACATAGAACATATTAGGTAAGTTCGTTATTTGCCATACAGTTTATTCTAAGTCAGGGATGCGCAAACTGGGTGTGTGAGATTTTGTGTGTGACGCATCGGCAAGGCATCGTGGCATCAAATGACGCTGCGGGGTCACGACATGACATCACATGACCCTGCAGCGTCATTTGACGCTGGAAAACGAGGAAAGGGGGACGCAAGCACTGAGGGGACGAAGAGGGGGGGGGGCAGTAGCTCCAATAGTGTTATATACTTTCATTAGCTACCTTCTGTAAACATACATCATTGTTATAAGTTAATTGAAGAAAATGTAGCCAACATCTAAATCTGACTACAGTATATTTAGCCTTAATTGTTTCTGTTTCCAGATAGACATTTATCATTATAGTGAATTTCTCAACTTTTGAAAGCATTTTTTAAACTTATAAAGTCTACTTTTACCGGGGCGAAAATATCTTTTACAGTCTCAGTGAAGTTGCTAGAAAATCTTTGCCTCCTTACCTGTTATGATGTCAGGAATGTTTATAGTAATTCCATCAGCATCCTTACTAAACTGTGTCAGGGAATAGTGAAGAAAGCCCTTTGGAAGCTGAAGAAATGAAGGGCCATGCTGATGTTGACTTCGGCGTAATGGATGAAATACAGTTCCTACAAGCTGCACAGTGGCTCTTTACACTAATACTAGAAAAATATAATAATACATACAGATTGTAAGAAAGACACTGCTCACTCAAAAAGTTAAATATGGAAACTTTTATTCAAAGTCAATACAAAAATCAAACAAGAAGTAATAGAAAACATAGTACAGACCACCAGTGGCAGATACCCTCCCTGGACTGCATAACATTTCGGGGAGCGACCCCTTTGTCAGATGGAGTCTTTACACTAATACACTACTCTTTATATACCAGTATGAGATTTTCTTCAAGTCTTTTTATTTTGCGGTTTTTCTGGATCTCAGCTGTGATTTTGCTTCATGCACTTCAGCCCTTTCATTACCCCATTACAGCCCTTTCAGAGAAGGAGTGGCTAAGGGCCTCATGCAGTAAGCACCGATAAAATCTCTTTGGCAAGTGTTGCCTTATTTTGGCTATTTGCCCTCGCATTATTCAGTAAGGGCCGAATCCATGCCGATCCCTGCCGAATCACTGTGAAAGCAAAACTGCCGATGAGCCTGTGCCGATACAGCCTGGCTCCCGATAACCTTCCGATAGGCCTTTTCTACCGATAGGTGTTTGCAGCAGAGAGAGACCAGCCGCTCTCTCAGCGCAAACATTGCAAAATATAAAGTATTTATAACAACTTTTACTGATAGTATACATGTGCAGGGGGTCTCCGGAGCTGAACCGCATTGGTTTCAGGTCTGGGTACCCCCTGCTTCCCGAGATACAGGCCCCTTTATGAGGTGCCGGTATCCTTGTGCATTTAAAGGTCCCGATCACGTGACCGCGGAATGTAAACAAAGCAGAGGGATACCGGCACCCCATAAAGGGGACTGTATCTCGGGAAGCAGGGGGTCACCGGACCTAAAACCAAAGCGGTTCAGCTCCGGAGACCCTCTGCACATCTACACTATCAGTAAAACACACATATCAATAAACACTCGTTCCTTATCTTTGCGGCTATGTGCTACGGTAACGAAGCAGCATGAATGTATTTTTAATAATAGTGAACTGTGAGCAGGGGGTCCCCTGAGCTGAACCGCGTTGCTTTGTGGACCAGGGACCCCCTGCTTCCCGAGTTACAGGCCCCGGTATGTGTCATCGGGTGGCAGTGTCGCCGCCATCTTTATAGCGCCCCATTCACGCCATGTCCGCTATAAATATGGTGGCGACACTGTAACCGATGCCCCAAACCAGGGCCTGTAACTCGGGAAGCAGGGGGTCTCTGAGCCACAAATCAATGCGGTTCAGCGCAGAAGCTATAAAGGACAGAGAGAGGAAGCAACAAGAAGACAGACAGGCAGGACAGAGGAAACCCAGAGGAAACAGAAGACAGAGGCAGCACACCCAGTGGACAAAGAAAGAACTATGGCTAGGCAGGAGGTCTAGGAGACCCTGACGACCACCCAGTCAGTCACCGAAGTCCACCCACCCACCCAGTAACTACCACCACCCCATCCAGTAACTAAAGTATAACCCCACCCAGTCACTAAAAGTCACTAACCCACCCACCCCAGTCACATACCCAACCCCCACACCAGTCACTAACCCACCACTCAGTTACCCAACCCTCCTAGTCACTCACCAAACCCACCAAGCACTCAGTCCCCAGTCACTTCAGTTACTGTCACCCACACAGTCACTTCACCCACCATTCAACCACCCACGCAGTACACTAAAGTCAGTCACTAACCCACCCCCCAGAACTCACCCACCCCCATACAGTAAAGTCATCACTAACCCACCCCCCAGTCACTAACCAACCCACCAGTCACACTCATCACCCACCAACTCACCCAGTCACACAGTTACCCACCAGTCACTGTCAATCGTCACTGTCACCACCCCAGTCCCTCAGTCCATACCAGTCACTAAAATCCAGTCACTAACCCACCCCACCAGTCACTAAAGTAACTAAATGTCACTAAAGTCACTAACCCACTCATCACCAAACTCATCCCCACCCACTCATTTACCCACCACACCCCATTCTATCCGCCCACTCACTAACCCACACCCACCACACTAACACCCACTCAGTCACCAACCCACTCAGTCACCCACCCACTCAGTCACCCACACAATCATCACCACCCATCAGTCACCCACCCACTTACACCAACCCACTCTCTAACACTCACTCACACCCACCCACTCAACTCACCCACCAAACCCACCCAGTCACAGTCACCACCCGTCCACTGTCCACCCACCCAGTCACTGTCACCCCACCAGTCATCCTCCAGTAACCCAGATTCCACACGTCACTGTCACCAACCCCACTGTCACCCCCTCAACCAACCAGTCCAACCCAGGCAGGCAGGTCACCTGTCTTGGTTGAAAATAAAAATAACAGGTTGCATTGTAATGTTTTTTGTATCACAATAAGAAAACAGTTAAGTAAAAGTTGCGCGCTTAAAAAAATTTTTTCGTGTAGGGCACTATGGGTCAGGGGGGGGGGGTGGGCTGCTCCTTTCAGTTGTCCTACAAAACCTATAACATTGTGGTTTAGGGTCACTCAAGAAATGCAGTACGAATACTGTCCTTCCTATATCTGCATGTATAAGAATATCCTTAACCAACCAAGAGGAGAAAACCTGAAGGATTTCTGGTATCACTAAGGTAGTATTTTACACATACAGTTGGTCCGGAAATAATTGGACATGATACAGGTATTGTTATCGGATGTGTACCAAAATAAAGTTCAAGTACAGTTAAATATGAATATGGGCGTAAAGTGCAGTCTTCAGCTTTAATTGTGAGGATTTTCACATCCAAATGGAGAAAACGGCTTTGGAATTACATCTCTTTAATATGTAGCTCCCTCTTTTTCAAGGGACCAAAAGTATGGACATTGACTAAAGTGTTTCATGGACAGGTGTGGGCTCTTCCTTCATTATGTCATCCTCATAGCAGGTAAAAGGTCTGGAGTTGATTCCAGTGTGGCATTCGCATTTGGAAGCTGTTGTGTGAAACCCCAACATACGTGTCAAAGGGCTCTCAATGCAAGTTAATCAGGGCATCCTTAGGCTGCAAAAAAAAAAGAAAATCCATCAAGAGATAGCAGGCACATTAGGAGTGGCCAATCAACAGTTTGGTACATTCTGAGAAAAAAAAGAAGCACTGGTGAGACTCTGCAACACAAAAAGGCCTGGACGTCACGAAGACAACAGTGGTGGATGATCGTAGGATCCTTTCCATGGGAAAGAAAAACCCATTCACAACATCAGCCAAGTGAAGAACACTGTCCAGGATGGTAGGCATATCATTATCCAAGTCTACCATAAAGAGAAGACTTCACGAGAGCAAATACAGAGGGGTCACCACAAGGTGCAACCATCAAGCCTCAAGAATAGAAAGGCCAGATTAGACTTGCCAAACAATATCTAAAAAAGCCAGCCCAGTCTGGAACAGCATTCTTTGGACAGATGAAACTAAGATCAACCTTGTACCAGAATGATGGGAAGAAAAAAGTATGGAGAGGCTGGAACGGCTCATGATCAGAGCATACCACATCATCTGTAAAACACGGTGTAGCAGTGTGATGGCATGGGCAGGCATGGCTTACACTGGCACAGGGTCACTTGTGTTTATTGATGATGTGACAGAAGACAGAAGCAGCCGGATGAATTCTGAAGTGTATAGGGATATATTGTCTGCTCAGATTCAGCCAAATTCAGCATGTTGATTGGGCACGTCTTCACTTTACAGATGGACAATGACCAAACCTACGCGAAAGCAACCCAGGAGTTTTTTAAGGCAAAGAAGTGGGAATATTCTGCAATGGCCCGAGTCAATCACTTGATCTCAACCCGATCGAGCATGCATTTCACTTGCTGAAGACAAAACTTAAGGAGAAAGACCCACAAACAAACAAACAATGAGACAGCTGCAGTAAAGGCCTGGCAAAGCATCACAAAGAGGAAACCCAGCGTTTGGTGATGCCCATGCGTTCCAGACTTCAAGCAGTCACTTGCCTGCAAAGGATTCTCGACAAAGTATTAAAAATGAACATTTTTTTTATGATTGTGTTAATTTGCCAATTACATTTGAGCCCTGAATAAGGGGATTGTGTATGAAAATGGTTGCAATTCCTAAACGTTTCATACAATATTTTTGTTCAACCCCTTGAATTAAAGCTGAAAGTCTGTACTTCTATTGTATCTCGTTTGTTTCTTAAAAATCCATTGTGGTGGCGTACGGATCCAAAATTATGAAAATTGAGTCAGTGTCCATTATTTCCGGACCTAACTGTATATTCTGTAATCCTTGCATTGAATAGAGTGATATTTTCCACAGTATTCCTCTGGATAATTAGTAGAGATGGGCGGAACTGTCAAAATTTGGTTTCCCGATATTCAGAGGATTATTTTGCCGAAATCCTTTCCCGCACACCAAAATCAGCATGTGGATTTCATGCTTGATGATCCGGGTGGACCACACACACAAGGTATTGTACAAATTAAGCAAAATTGAACAATAGAAATATGTGCACCTAGATTGAAAACTGGTTGAAGGATAGACAACAGAGGGTTGTATAGATGGAACCTTTCAGGTGTGCTAAAGTTGTGAGTGAGAGTACCTCAAGGATTGGTACTGGGACCCGTCTTTTTTAACTGTTTATAATGACCTTGAGGTGGCATCGAGAGCAAAGTCTCCATCTTTCTGTGACACAAATGTGTAAGCCGTAGAATCAGAGCAGATGTAATTTCTCTCCAGAAGGACTTGGAGAGACGGAAACGTGGGCAGGTAAATAGCGATCAGTTTAATACAGATATTTTCAATCCAGGTGCAATATTTTAACCTAGTCAAGTTGCTTTATTTGAACACTAACCTCTGGAACTGTACCAAAAGCCTTTGCAAAGGGATTTAAAGGATGTAAGCCCTCCTGTACAATCTATATAAACGAGATTGCACAGATCTGGACTAAAAGATGAAAATGCATAAACATCTAGATCAAGCTGCACAACACGTGGCCCGTGCGGCCCGCGCACTGTGGTGGTGCTTTCCCCTCCCTCTTCTGAGTCGCTCTCCCTCCCCGCGACGAGCCAGCCTCTCCCCCTCAGCCCGTCTCAAGACCGCATGCTCTTGCAGTGCGGCACTTCCGGTGCCCGCTGCTTGCGAGCAAGCGCAGTCCCCGTCGGGATCGAGGTGAGGAGGTGTAAGGGAGGTGCAGGGGCTGATGTGAGTGAGGAGTGCAGGGGGTGATTGAGTGCAGGGGTGGGGTGAGTGTGTGATGTGAGGAGGTGCAGGGGTGATGTGTGAGGTGGCAGGGGGTGATGTGAGGTGCAGGGGATAGGTGCATGGATGGTGTGATGTGGGGAGGGGGGGTGATGTGAAGGAGGGGTGATGTGCAGGGGGGGATTGTGCAGCGGGGGGATTTGAGATGCAGGGGGGGGTGGGTGATGGGTGGAGGGATGATGTGAAGGGGGGGGGGGGTGAAGGGGGGTGAGATGTGAAGGGGGGTGTTATGTGCAGGGGGTGATGTGCAGGGGGTGATGTGCAGGGGAGGTGATGTGCATGGGAGGTGATGTGCAGGGGGGGTGAGGGGTGATGTGAAGGGGGGGTGGATGTCAGGGGAGGTGATGTGCAGGGGAGGTGATGTGCAGGGGAGGGTGATGAGTGAGGGGGGTGATGTGCAGGGGGTGATGTGAAGGGGGGTGATGTGAAGGGGGTGTGAGTGAGGGGGGTGGTGAAGGTTGAAAGGGGGGGGTGATGTGAAGGGATGGTGATATGAAGGGGGGTGGGTGATGTGAAGGGGGGTGATGTGCAGGGGGTGATGTGCAGGGGAGTGATGTGAGGGGAGGTGATGTGAAGGGGGGTGATGTGCAGGGGGGGTGATGTGAAGGGGGGGTGATGTGAAGGGGATGATGTGAAGGGGGGGTGATATGAAGGGGGGTGTTATGTGAAGGGGGGGGTGATGTGAAGGTGGGTGATGTGAAGGGGGGTTATGTGAAGGGGGTGGTGATGTGAAGGGGGGGGTGATGTGAAGGGGGTGGTGATGATGAGGGGGTGGGCGGTGTGTATTTTTGTGTGTGGAAGGGGGGGTGATGTGAGGGGGGTGATGTGCAGGGAGGGTGGATGTGGAGGGGAGGTGATGTGATGTGTAGGGGAGTGATGTGAGGTGCAGGGGGTGATGTGAGTGCAGGTGGTGTGATTGGGTGCAGGGGGGGGTGATTAGAAGTGCAAGGGGGTAATTGGAGGTGTAGGGGGTGATTGGAGGCAGGGGAGGGTCACTGGAGGTTAGGGGGGTCATGTGAGGTGCAGGGGTGGGGGGTGAGGAGGTGCAGGGTGGGTTATGGAGGTGCAAAGGGGATGGGAGAGATGATGTGAGGTGCAGGAGGGCGTGATGTGAGGTGCAGGGGGGGAGAAGAGTTGTGAGAGGTGCATGGGGGGAGAATGATGTGAGGGCAGGGGGGAATGATGTGAGGTGCACAGAGGGGAGAATGATAGGTGCAGGGGGAGAAGGAGTGAGGTGCATGGGGGGTGGGATGTGTGTGTGTGCAGGGGGTATGGTGTGTTGATGTGTGAGGGGAGTAGTTTATTGTGTGGTGAGGGGGAGAGATGGGGGTATGAGAGAAAGATGGGAGTATCGCAAAGGTTGATAGTGAGGGGTTTGGGGGAGATATGAGGAGGATGATGCGGGGTGCTGGGGAGATATAGAGGATGATGTTGATGAGAGGTGCTGGAGGAGAGATGATGGTGATGGTGATGGTGATGGTGATGGGATGATATTTTTCACGTACGGTCAATTTTTTTTCCTTGGAGCAGTCGGCCCTTCTCGCTTTACGAGTTGTTGGCCTGATCTAGATAGTACTCTCTCCCCCCTTCGCTCACCTCCCCATTCTCTCTCCCTTATCCTCCCCTTTGTCTCCCACTTGAAACTTGTTAGCTTTTATCAGAAGCTGTTAAAACAGCTTTTTAAGGTGTTAAACTTATGAAGTGTCCAAATTTCCCAGTTCATCAAGAAGATGTTTGAAAATTTAAAGCCAATATTGTGATTCCAACTTGACCTATTTGGACTGGATATATGTTATTGGATTCATAAACAATTCCTAATTGGGAGGAGGCTGTGGAATTTTGAACAAGATTCCAAATATGCTTACCATTCTTCATATTGTGTATTTCATTCATAATGTATCATTGGGATGTTAGAACACCAAGAGATATTTATATTTCAATTATACTAAAACATATTTTATCTTTCTTTTACAACACTGAGAATACGAATTAACAATGAACTATCAAAGCTACACCATTTGTTAAGCGCTAGACTTTTTCATAGTTTAAAGCAAAAAGGGAAAACTACCCAAATCAACACCTAATTTGACCCCAACATTGTGTACTTAATATTATTGTTATATTTATATTATTATCATCGTCATATCATCATCAAAACCTCAATGTGTTGGTACATAGAACATATTAGGTAGTTCGTTATTTGCCATACAGTTATTCTAAGTCGGGCCAAACTGGGTGTGTGAGATTTTGTGTGTGACGCATCGGCAAGGCATCGTGGCATCAAATGACGCTGCGGGGTCACGACTGACATCACATGACCCGCAGCGTCATTGACGCTGGAAAACGAGGGAAGGGGGACGCCAAGCACTGAGGGGACGAAGAGGGGGGGCGGGGGGGGCAGTAGCTCCAATAGTGTTATATACTTTTCATTAGCTACCTTCTGTAAACATACACATTGTTAAGTTAATTGAAGAAAATGTAGCCAACATCTAAATCTGACTACCGTATATTTAGCCTAATTGTTTCTGTTTCAGATAGACATTTATCATTATAGTGAATTTCTCAACTTTTTGAAAGCATTTTTTAAACTTATAAAGTCTACTTTTACGGGGCGAAAATATCTCTTTACAGTTCAGTGAAGTTGTAGAAATCTTTGCCTCCTTACCTGTTATGATTTCAGGAATGGTTATAGTAATTCCATCAGCCTCCTTACTAAACTGTGTCAGGGATAGTGAAGAAAGCCCTTGGAAGCTGAAGAAAGAAGGGCATGCTGATGTTGACTTCGGCGTAATGGATGAAATACAGTTCCTACAAGGGCACAGTGGCTTTACACTAATACTAGAAAATATAATAATACAACAGATTGTAAGAAAGACACTGCTCACTCAAAAAGTTAAATATGGAAACTTATTCAAAGTCAATACAAAAATCAAACAAGAAGTAATAGAAAACATAGTACACGACACAGTGGCAGATACCCTCCTGGACTGCATAACATTTCGGGGAGCGACCCCTTGTCAGATGGAGTCTTTACACTAATACACTACTTTATATACCAGTATGAGATTTTCTTCAAGTCTTTTTATTTGGCGGTTTTTGGATCTCAGCTGTGATTTGCTTCATGCACTTCAGCCCTTTACACCATTACAGCCTTTCAGGAAGGAGTGGCTAAGGGCCTCATGCAGTAAGCACCGATAAAATCTCTTTGGAAGTGTTGCCTTTATTTGGCGTTTTGCCCTCGCATTATCAGTATAGGGCCGATCCTGCCGATCCCTGCCGAATCACGTGAAAGCAAAACTGCCGATGAGCCTGTGCCGATAAAGCTGGCTCCGATAACCTTCCGATAGGCCTTTCTACCGATAGGTGTTTGCAGCAGAGAGAGACCAGCCGCCTCTCTCAGCGCCAACATTGCAAAATATAAAGTATTTATAACAACTTTTACTGATAGTATACAGTGGGGGTCTCCGGAGCTGAAACGCATGGTTTCAGGTCTGGGTACCCCCTGCTTCCCGAGATACAGGCCCCTTAGAGGTGCCGGTATCCTTGTGCATTTTTTAAGGTCCGATCACGTGACCGCGGAATGTAAACAAAGCAGAGGGATACCGGAACCCCATAAAGGGGACTGTATCTTGGAAGCAGGGGGTCACCGGACCTAAAACCAAAGCGTTCAGCTCCGAGACCCTCTGCACNNNTCTACACTATCAGTAAAACACACATATCAATAAACACTCGTTCCTTATCTTTGCGGCTATGTGCTACGGTAACGAAGCAGCATGAATGTATTTTTAATAATAGTGAACTGTGAGCAGGGGGTCCCCTGAGCTGAACCGCGTTGCTTTGTGGACCAGGGACCCCCTGCTTCCCGAGTTACAGGCCCCGGTATGTGTCATCGGGTGGCAGTGTCGCCGCCATCTTTATAGCGCCCCATTCACGCCATGTCCGCTATAAATATGGTGGCGACACTGTAACCGATGCCCCAAACCAGGGCCTGTAACTCGGGAAGCAGGGGGTCTCTGAGCCACAAATCAATGCGGTTCAGCTCAGGGGACCCCCTGCTTCCGCACAATATTATTAAAATACAGAAATGCTGCTTCATTACCATAGCGTATAGCCGCTAAGGCAATGAAGGGGTTAAGGCAGAATAGCATGTTTATTGGGGACATTTGCCCCCAATAAACATAGCAATAAACAACATACACCCCCTGTGTATTTAAAATACATAAACAACAATAAATACATTAAATACATATAGCACTCACCCATTTCTGGTTGCCACGATGAAGCCCATCCTCATCTTCATCCTGCCCATGAAGATGAGGATGGGCAGTCCGCTGCTGCAAAACAGACATAAGAATGAAAACATCCAAAGTAATATCCCCTAACCCCTTAATCACCACAGCGGTTATTAACAGCTACAGTCATTAAGGGGTTAACCCACCCTCACCCACCACTCGGGATGTCTACATACCCTCCCACACTAACCCCCCCCCCACCCCGTGAGGCCTAACCACCCTCACCCACTACCTACAAGGGAGGCCTACCCACATACCGTTGGGGAAAATACCCCCCCCCCAGTACCCACAATAAAAACAATACACAGCCCCACAATAAGCATCATTCTATTTATTAAATACATTACCCATCCCCTGTGCCCCCCCATAAATACATGATTTATCCTTTTACAAACAGGGTTCATAACACAGCCCCACGCGAGTCCCTGGTGGGCTGGCGGGGCAGCTGACAGACCTACAGGGTACCAGCAGCTCATTTCAAACAGGTTCTGGAGGCCTGTTGGTGGGTCCCGCCAAGTGCCATGGCCCCCAGGTGGTCTCCTTGTGTCACCGTGGGCCACAATTGGGTCCCCACGGTAGGCCCATGGATGTCTGGGAGTCCCGGGTCAGACCCACAGATGTCTGCGGGGCCTCGGGTGGTTCCCACAGGGGTCTGGGGAACTCACGAGTGCTCACTATGGGTCCGCGGTGCCCCCACAGATGTGGGACCACCGCTTCATCCCCGCACCTGTGGGTCCACGGTGCCCCCACGGATGGGGGACAACCGCTTCCTCCCCACAGACTATGGGTCCGTGGTTCCCCCACATATGTGAGGCCACTGCTTCATCCCCGCAGGTGTCACCCGTGGAACAACCAGCCTGATACCCGTGAGATACCCGAGGAGACCGCAGGTGGTCTCTAGAGGTCTCACGCAGACCCACGGAACAAACCCTGAATGTAAAAAAAATAAACCTGGCCTATACATTCAATACATACATCCCCCCCCCCCCCAACACCTACAGTACAATAATGTGCAAAAAAACTATTATCCAGATAGGGATAATAGATTATTTGCCCATTATTAATCACATTAACTAGCATATTACAATAAATAAAGTACTACTGACCTCATCAATAAGAAGCCCCCGTCGCCAGCAACATCCTGGTCTTTCGTTGCCCACAAAATACATAGCCAATACAAAGCCAATACATTGCAATTACATTCAGATATCAATTAACCCCTTAAACACCTTATTGGATAATAACCGCAAAGGTAATTAAGGGGTTAAGCCACACTGGCCCGATACCCACCCTTCACCCATGAATGTGTACAGTGGCTTCATCATGCAACTATGTGCTTTCATTGCCTTTAAGTGACGTCATCATTTTTTTTTTCTCGGCCAAAACACATGTTTTTCACGGCCGTGGGATCCATGACGAAAATGTGACGTCATAGGCCTTTAAAAGCCTATGTCGTCTCATTTTTAAGCCAGGCGCCGAGGAGGAAGGACCTCCTACAGAAGAAGAAGGCCAGGGCGTGGCCGAAGACGGGAAGAAGACCCCGGAAGAAGATAGAAGAAAGAAGAATACAGATGAAGATGGATTACAAATAGAAGACCCGTGGATTGATTTGGATTTTTAGTGTAATGTTTATTTTTTGATGGTTTATTATTTTATGAGTTCCTGTGCCTGGTGGATTGGTTCGTGAGTAAGCTGTTCAACGGGAGTCGGTGGGGTCAAGTAATGGTAAGTGAACTAAAGAAATGTATTTTATTTAACTTGATTTTTATTTTAAAGGCTTTTTACATGTGTATATTTTTTATTCTTTGCTTTATCATTTCTTGACACTGTATGTATTTATGTATGTCTAGAGAGATATATACATACAGGGTAAGAAATGATGTTGTTTTAAAAGCTTGATTTGCTGTGTTTTACATTAATTTGGCTATGCTGCTATGCTTAAATGTGTGTATAATGTATATTAAAATTAGATAGAAGTAATTGTTGCTATAGTATGGTGTAGTTTAGATCAGGGTCAGCCTTGCTTTTCTATATTGTATTTTTGTTGGTACTTATATTTTTTACAGGATAATTTGTTCTGTTGAACGCTTGAATTAGTTAATTGTTTAATTGTTAGGGATGGAATGTAAATTGTTTAGGGATGTCATTAATGAATGCTAATTGATGTATGTTTACTGGATTGCTTAAAATAGTATACTTGTTTGGAGGTATTGGTATTTTGTTTTAAATGTTATTGTTAACATTCATTTGCAGAATGTATATGGTGCATACATTGTATGCATCATATATACAATGTAAATGCAATGTTTTGATTGTCATTTGAGGTTTTTGATTGGCATTTGAGGATTTTGATTGTAAGATCAGATAAGATTATTAAAGGAAATTGATTTTATTGTAGTGTGTCTGTATTGAGAAGTGTTATTTGTAGTACAGCATGTTTTTGATAACCCTTCTACATTTATTTGCATATTGGTTCATCATGTGTGTGTATGTATATATATATCTGACCCGGAGCTCCCAAACATCTGCGGGCCTACCGTGGGGACCCAATTGTGGCCCACGGTGACACAAGGAGACCATCTGGGGGCCATGGCACTTGGCGGGACCCACCAACAGGCCTCCAGAACCTGTTTGAAACAAGCTGCTGGTACCCTGAAGGTTTGTCAGGTGCCCCGCCAGCCCACCGGGGACTCGCGTGGGGCTGTGTTATGAACCCTGTTTGTAAAAGGATAAATCATGTATTTATGGGGGGGCACAGGGGGTTGGTAATGTATTTAATAAATAGAATGATGCTTATTGTGGGGCTGTGTATTGTTTTTATTGTGGGTACTGGGGGGGGGTATTTTCCCCAACGGTATGTGGGTAGGCCTCCCTTGTGGGTAGTGGGTGAGGGTGGTTAGGCCTTACGGGGTGGGGGGGTTAGTGTGGGAGGGCATGTAGGCATCCCGAGTGGTGGGTGAGGGTGGGTTAACCCTTTAATGACTGTAGCGGTTAATAACTGCTATGGTGATTAAGGGGTTAGGGGACATTACTTTGGATGTTTTTATTCTTGTGTCTGTTTTGCAGCATCGGAGGGGGCATGGGCAGGATGAAGAGGGGATGGCCTTCATCGTGGCAGCCGGACATGGGTGTGTACTATATGTATTTAATGTCTTGATTGGTGTTTATGTATTTAAAATGGGCACATTCACTATTATCCATTTGTGGATAATAGTAATTGTGCCCATTACTATACTGTATGTGTTAAGGGGGGGGGGGATTATTTCTTTATAAGTATGTATGTGTTTTGACGTTAATTTGGGGGGGGGCACATAATTGGTACTGCAGGCCTGCACCCGAGGGCCCCCGCCGGCCTATAGTTTCATTAATGTGCATATATGTGTATGTTAGGGGTTGTTGGGGTTATATATATATATATACAGACAAGAAACAAACAGCGCAAATTTCCTCAATATGTTGTAGCGGAGGGATTAAATATACACCAACCTAATAGCCAATTCAATCAATATAAAAGAGGTACATACTCTGGTAATCAACTAACCCTACAGATTGCAGCCAAACTAGGTCTGCGGCTCCACAATCGCAGCCTGGAATGTAAATGGAAGAGTGACCTAGGCGCACATGTGCAGGGGAAGATAAAAGACAAAAAGAGAAATCATAGGGCAGTATATCTGGTTATAATCAGACTATATTATGGTAAGATATGCGCTTACACTGATAAAATGAATAAAAGCCTTTAATCCTCTATGGGACTCACAAACTCAGCTCCTGCAGATTTTCTCCTTGGCCTCTGGATCTTCTGGATGCTTGTCCTCAGGAATCAGCAACAGCAGCAGCAATCACGGGTGGTTTGTGATAACCCACTTTCCCTTATAGATGGATCTCGTAATAGAGGGTAGGAAGGGAACACAAGGAAGAACAGTATGTGTAAAACCTTTTAATAAAACATATACGAAGAATAAAAAACAGGTAATCAACTCACAATCTGTGAGTAGAATAAGGGCAGTAGAGAGTGTTTAGCGAGTCTCTCACACTCGTGTTTCGAAGCGCCGATTACCAGTCCTCCACGCGTCAGCGGCTACTTCCGCATCACGTGGTCTGACGCGGCTCGGCTCTCGCGGGATTTGGTCTCTGTCAGTTCAGAAATTCACTGCCGTGGCTCTGTGAGAGTGTCTCTCTGCTCGGTATCTCGGCGTGTCTCTCTCTGCTCCAGTAACGCTGGCCCTACGCGTTTCTCCACTTGGGCTTCGTCAGGGGCTGCTCTCATTACCTAATCCCTACCTGGGTATTTAAATGCACCTCTCTTGATTGATTGGCTATTACATAATTGGTTAATCATACAGCATCTCAACAAATTCGGACCATATATAAGGGATATCTTTATAGAACAGTGAGATCGGATATTAAACATAGTAATAATATATAAAACAACACACTTGAACATATTAACTTTTTATGCATATAATTCCTAATTGATCATATTTGATTTAATCATGCTATACAAATTACATATCTTGTTAGAATAGAACACATACTCACTTTTACTGTAACTGTGCATGATTCAGGCTATTGTAATTAATATACATAAAGTATTTAGGTCTAAATAACTGAAATTATGTGTAATTGAAAGTGTATAGCAATATAGTTACACAGATCTATGGACCAAATGGACATATTTACTAATGTGGCAATCCTCTAACAAGACAATATATTTATTTATTTACACCAAGGAAATTGGGAGAGTATTACTCATATTTGTGTAGGTGAATACAATTACATATAGTTAAATGAATTGGGACATATAACTAGATGTGGAATACTTATTAGCATAGTTACAATTATATACCTATAGTAGAGACCGCAGATAATCTTATATAATATTGTTTTAAATAGAGTGTCTCTATGCCAACACTTTACAGTATTTTTTGGTACAAAACTGTCAATTTCACACTTTTGTATATGAAAGAGAGGGGGATCATGTATATTGTGTATTCTTGTATACACGTATAATACTTTGTTTAACAACACATCATAACTGTAATGATATGAACAATATTGACTCTTTTTACACTCGTAACTAATACATCACTAGATCAACTTGTGCTCAAAAAACATGTCGAAATTAGATTATATAGTGATTAATTAACAACCTATATCAAACTTTTACAAATTAGAGTCCCATTGATTATTAGGATCTCATTCCTATTAATATATCAGAACCCATGTTATAAATAATATTCAGATTTGTATTATACCTATATGTTTATATTTAATATATTTAAATTGATTTTATGAAACTGTATAACAAAGTGAAGTGACTAACTATCATTATATTACTATAAGGGATTTTCTTATGTATTGTACACCAAGTAATTATGAACCATTTATTTCTTTATGGAGTATCATTGCATAATAAACTCAAAAATATAATCAAATATGATCTATTGTTTGTTATTTGCTATCTTTTTGTGTTAATACCAGCATAATCAATTCTGGACAAGATTAGTCTTCATACAGAGGATAAATTCATTATATAGTTGGCATTTATCTATATGGAGTGTATCATGGGGAACACAGGTATAATTTACGTTAACATTGATGTTATTGTTTCCAGTCATTAATATAGTAAATCTAATACTCAAAGGATTATCGTAGACATAAATACTTTAATTATTACTGGGTGTATAAGGTTGAATATTAACCTCATGACTTGCATAATTGCTATTTCGGAACGAACATATCAGATATATAATAAGCACAGTACTGCTGGATGGATATTGGTCCATCTGGACATATCAATCGAGTAAAATATATTTGAACAACACAGAACTAGATAAATAGTTATACAATAATACCTCATAATATATCATAAAAAAATCAGTCGCATCAGTTACATTAGGGCAACACAGAGCTAATAGCTCTCTAGTTTCAGTTGTGACATAATTATACATCAAGTAAATTTACATGGCGGATCAGGAACATAATGAAAAAATGCCATTGATGGATGTTGAATTTGATTCTGCAGCAACCTGTCAAACATATCAGCACATGTGGGTAACCTGTTGAACACTCCCAATGTCTATACAGTACATAGTGCTGAAGCTGATGGCAAGAACATAGCAAAGAACATAGAGATTCTAATTTATTCTTTGAGGAAGGATCCCAGTCAATGTCTATATTCATTCCATGAGGTATTAACGTTTTCATAGTATAAATCCAAAACGTTTCCTGCTTTGATATTTTTATGACCTGGTTCCCTCCTCTCCAATTTGGATGGATCTTATCTATTCCAAAGAATTTTAGACCATTTGGATTTTGGTCATGGTGTTCTTTAAAATGTTTCGATACACTGTGTTGTATGAACCCTTTCTCTATGTTCTTTATGTGCTCTGCTACCCTCAACTTCAGTTTTCTTGTTGTTCTACCTATGTACTGCTTATTGCATGGATATTGCAACATATATATTACATAACTCGAGTTGCAATCTATGAAGTCTTTTATTTCAAACTCCACTTGTGTTACTTCAGATTTCACTTTTTTAAAGGATTTTTGTGTGTTTGAATTTAGTTTGCAACCTCTACATGTCTGACACTTGAAAAAGCCATTAGTTACACTCACTGGTTTGACACATTCTTTCTTTAAACAACATGGGGCCAGTTTTTGTTTCAGATTCGGGGCCTTCATGAATATTATTTCAGGTTTTGCTGGTAATATTTGCTGCAGTATTGGATCTTTGTGTAGAATATTCCAATGTTTATGGAATATTCTTCTAATGTGTTTAGAAGAGTTATTATATCTAGTGACAAAGGGTATTGAAATTTTGTCTTTTTCTCCTTTCCTGCCTTTTCCCCCTTTCGGTTTGTATGTCATCAGTTCTGAACGTTCCATCTGGGTGACTTTGTGATATGCTTGTTCAACCACTTCTTTCTTATATTTTCTTTCAGTGAACCTCTCCATCAGTTCATGTGCTTGTTCGTGATATGTATGTTCTTGTGTGCCATTCCTTCGCACCCTTTGTAGTTGACCTAGGGGAATGTTGTCAATCCATCTATCTAGGTGTCCACTGTCCCCCATTAAAAAGTTATGACAATCTACTTCTTTTACAAATGTCTTGGTTTCCAGTACTCCATTGGAAACATAAAGTGTTAAATCCAGAAATTCTATACTATCATGACTATATTTGTGTGTAAATTTTAAATTGTACGGATTGTTATTTAGCTGTTCTAGAAAGATGTTAAGTAGTTCTACACTACCTTCCATACAAAAAATATATCGTCAATATATCTGTGCCAGGATACCAGATTTGCTCCGTACTCATGGCCTGACAAGATGTAGTTGTCCTCCCACATCCCCATGAGGATGTTGGCATAATTCAGAGCAAATCTGGTACCCATGGCAGTTCCCCTAATCTGCAGATAGTATTGGTTGTCGTACCAGAAATAATTGTGGGTCAGTATATGTTGTATACAGTCCACTATAAATTTGATCTGTAGTTTATCTAGCTCCCCACTTTGTGTGAGGATTTCCTTTACTGCATTGCATCCATGTCTATGGTCTATGGCCGTATACAAGGAGCATACATCACACGTTACTAGTACGTAATTTTCACTCCACACCATGTTTTGAATGATATTTAATATTTGAATACTATCCTGTATATACGATTTTAACTTTCTTACTGGATTTTTCAAGAATATGTCAATGTAGCCTGAGAGGTTCGCAGTTAGGGATTTGATTCCCGAGACTATCGGGCGCCCGGGGGGGTTGATGGCATCTTTATGAAGTTTTGGTAGATGGTAGAATATTGGAATCCTAGGGGATTCTATATTTAAGAATTCCCATTCAGATCTATCGAGGATTCCATCTCTGTACCCTTCATTTAATAATTCTAACAGTTCTCGTTTGAATTGTTCAGTGGGGTTACTCAGAGTATTTTATACGTAACCACATCTCCCAACAATCTATGGGATTCCTTATCATAATCACTTCGATTTAAGATAGCCACCCCCCCTTGTCTGCTGGTTTTATGACAATATCGTTTCTTTCCGAAAGTTCATTCACTGCATCTAACTCTTTTTTAGTTAAATTCTTTGCAGTTCTAATTTTCTTATCCCTCCCAAGTTTCTCTATATCTTCTTGTACCAGTTTGGTAAATGTATCTATATGCCCTCCCTTTAAATATATATATATATATTTATTTATTTATATTCATTTATTTATTTATATTCATTTATTTATTTAGAGATATTTATTTATTTATTTTGTGTGGGGCTGCTGTGTGTGAGTATTTTTTATTGTGGGTAGCGGGTGTGGGTGAAGGGGGTATTAGCCCCAACGGTGGTTGTTTAGGGCTTGCGGGTGGGTAGCGGGAGGCCTTAACCCCTTCATGACCTTAGCGGTATTAACTGCTATGGCCGTGAAGGGGTTAAGTGCACCTGAAACACCCCCGCAAGCCCTAAACATACAAGGGCCAAATACCCCCTTCACCCACCCCCGCTACCCACAATAAACCTGGCACGGTGGGTTAACCCCTTCATTGCCTTAGCGGTTAGTCGCTAACTTAATGAAGTGGGCTGTACATGCCTTTTCCTGCCTCGGATGCATGCCGGGGGCATCCGGTGCTGGTATTAATGGGTATCAGCTCCGGAGACCCCCGGCATCAATCCCAGGCAGGAAAAAGGGCTGATTTTTTCTAAGTGTCGCCCTTGCCGATGCTTCTCCTCCACCAAGTTGCTAACTTTAGTTGGCGGGCTGCATTGCCGAAAAACTCTCCATTCTGGAGTGCCAATCAGCAGCGAAAAGCTGATCGGGGCTACCTGAATTCCACCGAGTTCAAAAAGTCCTGATAAGTGGCTTATCGGCAGCCGGCTGCCGATAAGATTTTATCGGGAACAAAACTTGCCGATAATTCCCACTTATCGGCGCTTTCTGAATCGGGAGGGCAAAAATTTTCGAAAAAAGCCTTATCGGCGCTTACTGCATAGAGCCCTAAGTGAGTAAAGACACTGACTGGCACTGAGTTTGAACCAGGGGAGCCTGGTTCAATTCCCGGTGTCATTTTATCTCCCTGTGCCTCAGGCACCAAAACCATTGATTGTAAGCTCCACGGGGCAGGGACCTGTGCCTGCAAAATGTCTCTGTAAAGTGCTCCATAAAACTAGCAGCGCTATACAAGAACATGCTATTATTATTATTACTACCAGAATGGACTTCAGTGCATTGCAGAGAAATGTGCTCCAAGCTAAGTGGCACTGAAGGAGTTAAACACGACGTTTGACTAACCTATGCTTTGAATGTGTGACAGTAAGAACATATGTATTCTTCTAACAGGATGAGGATCTAATTATAGATTACAAAGCAAGCAACAATTACTTTGTATTACCTATGGTGCTATTGTTTGCATCCATTTTAAAGGTCTTTATTTTAATATAATCTTTATAGAGCTCTGGCAGTGTGATACTGTACAAGCTTTCATATTCATGTGTAACATCCCTGCCCCCACCCCCTAAGCCCCCAGCATGAGGGGTAGGGTGTACAGTGAAAAGGGAGTGTTGGTAACAGTCTCTGCAGCTTTAAACATTTTGGGGACCTGCTTAAAGGATGTAAGTGCTCAGCGACTCACATGATCTTGTCAACAGGGCAGGTTTTAGGATCTTCTCAGGGCAGCTAGATCCGTGCTGGCTTGTATGAGGAGTGGTGATGAATAAAGAAGGCGCCAGGAACTTTTAACTTGGGTTTATTAGAAGAGAAGTTTGGTATACACAAACATAAATGGTTTTCAGCACTTGGGAACTCTGGAGTCCAGTTTCCTCTTGCTATGCAATTTGTAGTGCTCACTCTCCCTGAGAGCCTCTTGTCTGCCCTGGACAGATCAGGGAATTACAGCAGTAGAAGAACAGAGTTCATCAATAGTGCTCTAAATGACTATCTAGAATTGTCTGTGCAAATGTGTGCATACGACATGGACTTGGATTGGCTATTGTCAGAGTCTTCAGATAAAACATCCATAATCAGTTGCTGTCACCATGTGTCAAATGTAAAAAATGTATATATTTCTTGATAGAAGATAAGCTGAAATCCTTATTCCAATAATTGATAAGATCATCCAGTCATGAGCTACTATTAGGTTTGTATATACAGCAGTAGAAGAACAGAGTTCATCAATAGTGCTCTAAATGACTATGGATAATGCCACACTAAAGCCCCTTTCTTCACCATGTTATTTTTATTTATTTATAAAATGTTTTACCAGGAAGTAATACATTGAGAGTTACCTCTCGTTTTCACATATGTCCTGGCATAGAGTTAAGATGACAAATAATACATGGTTACAAAAAGTTACATAAGTGAACAGGGTATACATTATATACAAGATATTGCATGCACAGTTAAAGATAATATATATTATAGGCGTATGTAACAGTTACAGACCAGATTAAAATGTGAGACAGCCTTAGTTTTGAAAGAACTTAAACTGGTGGTGGATGCGACTGAGAATGTTGAGAAATTTGACATTAAGGGGGTCTAACGTAAACAGCACTGACATCTCAGCAGCCATTTTGGCAGACTATCCTTGTCAGCTATAAGTTTTGTATGTCATTCAGTCTGTGTCTGTCTTCCATGTGTTATGTGCTGATTTCTGTGAAACTTGTCTGTGGGAACGTGAGAAAGCAGAGTGGTTGTTGGGCTCTCAGTAGATGCTTTGTATCCTTTGCCAGCTGCAAATGATGAGGTGATGAGGAAGGAGTATGTGGGAGTGTGGGGGGGTAGAGAAAAGTCCAGGCAATAATGAGAAAACTTGGTAGAATTAGCTAGTCTGAGATAAGCAGTTTCTCACATTGTAACTCTGAAACAAAGTATCAATAATAATGTGGAGGAAAGGTTACTGAAGCTGATGTAATCCTTTTTGCTGATTTACATATATTCATTTTGTTTCTTTATTATACAATGACGCTATTTTTATGACGTACAAGCGACCTCATAAAGGGGCGTATGTTTTCGTTTTTAGGTTATAAATATGTCACACCATATTAACTGTTAGAGAGCTTTTCTATAGAAGCTTTCTCCTGTGTACACTGAATAAACTCATTTGATAACTACATTTTTTGTTGTAACATTTTTACAGCTTTAACACAAGTCTCCGGTAGGTTGTTCCAGTTTTGGGGTGCACGGTAAGAAAGTTTATAATTACCCCCTCGACCCCCCTTCTCCTGTACACATTAATAGGACATGGGGAGGCGAGGGTTAATGGGCATGGGGAAGGAGGAGGTCAAGAGGCACGGGTGAGAGCCGAGAGAAATACGTGGAGGAGAGAAAGGGGTTGAGTCATGGTGGAAGGGAAGGGATAAGAGGTATGGCAGAGGGGAAGTGGTTAATATGGAGGGGTGAGATTACCAGCAGGAGGATTCCTTATAGCTGCAGCATGTGAAAGTCAAGGAGCTCCCAGACTCGCTCCCACTCCACTGTCTCTACCAGTCCCACACTCAGTCCCCTCTCTCTGACACAGTCCCCACCCCCACGCCTCTCTGCCAGACCCACCACCATTCTGCAGCTGCTGATAGGAATGCCATGGTAAGAAGTAATGGCAAGTATTGAGTTACCGTCCATTTTTATTACTACAGTATGCTACTGGTATATTGCCCAACCCTACTTTGAACAATCACATATTTTATCTCATGTATGAATCCTCATGTGTGTAATGAGACTGATCCTCTGTGAAAAGCTTTCCCCACACTATGTACATGGAAATGGTTTCTCCCGTGTATGAATTCTGTGGTGGGTGAGCAGGTGACTCATTTGAGAAAAGCTTTGCCCACACTCTGTACATGTGAATGGTTTGTCCCCTTTATGTATCCTCTGGTGTAAGAGGAGGTTGTTCTTAACCCTGTGCGGTCCAATTAATTTTCACAAAGTGCGCCAGCAAGTCTAATTTATTTTCCCGAAAAAAACCCACATACAGCTTTTTTTTACGGCGCGCGCACACTCTCTCACTGCGCGCGCTCTCACTGGGCTCGCGCACTCACTGCGCTCGCTCTCACTGCGCACTCTTACTGTGCGCGTGCTCTGACTGCGTGTGCACTCTTACTGCTCTAAAGCTCTTATCTTTGCACTCGCGCGCAATCTTTCTGCATACCTCTGATATCAGCTGTTTTGTCGACTGGGGCTGGGTGCAGGGCTGGGGGGTGGAGGAGCGATCAGTGCAGCTGCTGGGAGAAGGGGAATGCAGGGGACTCACAGCACGCACACACACACCACACACACAGCCCCCCCCCCCCCCCCCACCTCCGATGTCAGTGCTGGGAGAAGAGGAATGCAGGGGACTCACAGCACACACACACACACACACACACATACACGCACACACACGCACAGCCCCCCATCTACCTCCGATGTCAGCTGCTTTGTCTGCCTGTGGGGATTGGTGCGGGGCTGTGGGGCGGATCGGTGCAGGGCTGGGGGGGGGGGGTGATCGGTGCAGGGCTGGGGGAGGGGCGGGGAGAAGGAGGGATCAGTGCGGCTGCTGAGAGAAGGGGAATGCAGGGGACTTGTGGAGCAGCCGGCGCCTCGCTCCACATCTTCCTCCCGATCCGACATTGGACCGCAAGTGGCAAAATATTTTGTCGGATATATTCCGACATTGGACCGGAAAGGATTAATACAGAATGGTTTCCCACACTCTGTAGATGTGAATCATTTCTCTCCTGTATGAGTCATCTGGTGTCTGAGGAGGCTCCTCTTAGTACTGAATTGTTTCCCACACTCTGTACATGTGAATGGTTTCTCTCCTGTATGAGTCATCTGGTGTCTGAGGAGACTGCTCTTAACTGTGAATTGATTCCCACACTCTGTACATGTGAATGGTTTCTCCCCTGTATGAATCATCTGGTGTGTGAGGAGGGTTCTCTTAGTACAGAATTGTTTCCCACACTCTGTACATGTGAATGGTTTCTCTCCTGTATGAGTCATCTGGTGTCTGAGGAGGTTTCTCTTAATACTGAATTGTTTCCCACACTCTGTACATGTGAATGGTTTCTCCCCTGTATGAATCCGCTCATGGATGAGGAGTCCCGCCTTTGTAGAAAAGCTTTTACTACACTTTGTACATGTGAATGGTTTCTCTCCAGTATGAGTCATCTGGTGACTGAGGAGGCTTTTCTTAATACTGAATTGTTTCCCACACTCTGTACATGTGAATGGTTTCTCCCCTGTATGAGTCATCTGGTGTATGAGGAGATTGCTCTTAAATGTGAATTGTTTCCCACACTCTGTACATATGAATGGTTTCTCCCCTGTATGAATCCGCTCATGGATGAGGAGCCCCGCCTTTGTAGAAAAGCTTTTACTACACTCTGTACATGTGAATGGTTTCTCCCCTGTATGAGTCATCTGGTGTTTGAGGAGACAGCTCTTAAATGTGAATTGTTTCCCACACTCTGTACATGTGAATGGTTTTTCTCCTGTATGAGTCATCTGGTGTATGAGGAGGTTGCTCTTAATACTGAATTGTTTCCCACACTCTGAACATGTGAATGGTTTCTCCCCTGTATGAATCCTCTGGTGTCTGCGGAGGTGGCTATTGGTACTTAACTGTTTCCCACACACTGTACAAGTAAAAGGAGTCACTGCTGTCTGAATCATCTGGTGTGAAAGAAGTTTCCCCTTCAATGAGAAACTGCTCCCACCATCTGTACATGTAAAGGCTTGCTCCCTAGCGGAGACACAAAGGTGTGTGAGCAGGTCCCTGTCCAGTGAGAAGCTTTTGCCACACTGACAACAGAGAAAAGGTTGAGCACCGCGGCTTCTTCTTAAATCTCTCGCATACCTTTTGCTGGACCCATATTTAGAGTCCGTCTCCGCTGTGTGCTGTACAAGGTCTGTAAGTTCACCATCATGTGGCACTGATTCCTTGCACGTGTCTAAAATGTGGCGGGAATCATTGTTTTTTGGCACTTCTGGGCTGCGAGGAGTCAGACAGCTTCTGGATGTATCAGAGCTCAAGTTCTGTTCCTCATTCAGGCCGTTCTCTAACAGAAGTAAACAAAAAAGACAGAACAAATGTTTTCAATCTGTAAATCAAATTACTGAACGCAAATTACAAATCCAAAACACTGAAGAATTTTTTTCACCGATACTTAGTTAATATTCTCTTCACCCAGGGTTTTAAAATTGTGGCACATTTTGGCACATGGACATCCAGTGACCCCTAATGACTGTGGTGGTTCCCGAAGGCCTGAAATGTATTTGTAGCAGCTCTCACAGTGAAATCATTGATACATATATAACTTGTATTTATTACTGTATTCATTATTTAAGGGTACATGTACATCCTCCAAATAATTAATATTGAAAATGCCCATTAGAAGTAAAGTTAAGGAACTCCTGGTCTATCATATTAGTGCGTTAATAATATCAACTAAACCAGACAGCAACCTATAGTGTAAAGATACTGTAGATGCCCATGTATGTATGTCTTTATTTATATAAGGCCCGCCATGGGCGCTTTATCAAAGAGTGGTTTCCTGAGTCTAGAGAGTGTCACGTTATAGGCACTCCCAGCCCACACTGCCTACCTGTATCAAAGGTAAAAAAGTCCCATGGGAACAAAACAGTCTGGTAAAAATGTAACCACGGAAAGAAGGCAGTATAACTGTGGGGGAGAAATCCAGCAAAAGGACACAATAAAGAATACAATAACAATACACTTAAATAGACTCATAAGGACAATAAAAATTAAATGAAAAAGCATCAAATTTAAAAATGGATAAGATGTGGAGAGAATAAAATTATTTAAATTAAATTAACTGTAACACCAAATAATATAATCATGTAATAATAAACATATAATAAATGTAAATTCAACTACCAAGGCAAAGAACAATTTGAATCTTGATAAAGGGAATATACAGTTAGGTCCGGAAATAATTGGACACTGATACAAGTTTTATTATTTCGGCTGTGTACGAAAATAAATTCAAGTTACAGTTAAATAATGAATATGGGCTTAAAGTGCAGTATACTGTATGAGCTTTAATTTGGGGGTATTCACATCCAAATTGGAGGAAGGGTTTAGGAATTACATCTCTTTAATATGTAGGCCACTCTTTTTCAAGGGAACAAAAGTAATTGGACAATTGATTCAAAAGCTGTCTCATGGACAAGTGTGGGCTATTCCTTCAGTATTTCATCATCAATTAAGCAGGTAAAAGGTCTGGAGTTGATTCCAGGTGTGGCATTCGCATTTGGAAGCTGTTGCTGTGAACCCACAACATGCGGTCAAAGGAGCTCTCAATGCAAGTGAAAAAAGGGCATCATTAGGCTGCAAAAAAAGAAAACCCATCAGAGAGATAGCAGGAACACTAGGAGTGGCCAAATCACCAGTTTGGTACAATCTGAGAAAAAAAAGAACGCACTGGCGAGCTCTGCAACACAAAAAGGCCAGAATGTCCACGGAAGACAACAGTGGTGGATGATCGTAGGATCCTTTCCATGGTAAAGAAAAACCCCTTCACAACATCCAGCCAAGTGAAGAACACTCTCCAGGAGCTAGGCATATCATTATCCAAGTCTACCATAAAGATAAGACTTCAGGAGATCAAATACAGAGGGTTCACCACAAGGTGGAAACCATTCATAAGCCTCAAGAATAGAAAGGCCAGATTAGACTTTGTCAAAAAATATCTCAAAAAGCCAGCCCAGTTCTGGAACAGCATTCTTTGGACAGATGAAACTAAGATCAACCTGTACCAGAATGATGGGAAGAAAAAAGTATAGAGAAGGCTTGGAATGGCTCATGATCCGAAGCATACCACATCACCTGTAAAACACGGTGGGGGCAGTGTGATGGCATGGGCATGCAAGGCTTACAATGGCACTGGGTCACTTGTGTTTGTTTATGATGTGACAGAAGACAGAAGCAGCCGGATGAATTCTGAAGTGTTAGAAGAACAGAGTTCATCAATAGTGCTCTAAATGACTATGGATAATGAAAATAACAATGTCTGTACAGGTATTCTTGATAGAAGATGTCTTGATGCAGGCTAATAATGTACAGGTGAGTATTGGGTATATAGGTGAGCGCTGTGTAAAGGACATATATATTGAAGTCCTAGAGGTGTTGTGAATGAAGAGTGTTAAGCTCCATCACATCACTCCTAATGAGGACAATGTCACCCACTAAAACTTCTAGCAGACCCCTCTAGGACTTTCCTCTTAAAAACCGTAAGGTGATGGTGGAGGTAGATAGAGCACAGCCGAAGAAATCCTGTTTCTGGTATCCAGAGAGGAAAAAATTGCCGGGCAATGCCAAACTGAAGAAAGGATTCATTTATTGCAAGCTAGACTTTAATTGCAGTAAATTAATCCTTTCTTCAGTTTGGAGTTGCCTGGATATTTTTTCCTCTCTGGATACCAGAAACGGGATTTCTTCGGCTGTGCTCTATCTACGCCCACCATCACCTTGAATTTATACCGGATGGATTGCACGCCACGGATGATGAGAGTGTCCCACGGAACATACAGGTTAAGAGCCGCCGTGCCTTATTATCTCCTGTATACAATGGATATTATCGTTCATATATTTACTATCTGGTTGGGTGTTTATTCAAGTGTATACAGTTGTGGATGTCATGCAGGCTCCACTAGACACTTATCCCTTCCAGTTTACTCATCTTGTTATATTGGGGACACTCCATCTTCATCTGGACACTTATACATGATTACAGATGGAACTAGTTTCAATTGTTGAGCACTACACTCACCATATTTTTGTAAAAACCGTAAGGGCCTATTCTATAAGGCTAAATACAAAAAATTGCTGGGCCAGTTACGCTGCCAGTTTTTGGAGCGCTGCTATCAAAGTATTCAGAAAGCCTCAAATACCTTTAATAGCAAAATGCCCAAAACGGGTGATTATCGCCTCTCTCTAAAGGGCTCACCCGGCGACCTGCAGCGATCTGGGCTGCGCATATCTCACCAGCGATTGCAAGATTTTAATATACATTTTAATACTATTGTACAGAGCAGAACCACAATGATTTCAGGTCCAGGGAGCCCTGCATCCCAAGATACAGGCCCCGTTACAGGGTGCCGGTATCTCCTATGCATTTAAATGTCTCGCGTCACGTGATCGTGGGAATAAAATGCATAGGAGATACCGGCACCCCATAATGGGGCCTGCGTCTTGGGTAGCATGGGGTCCCTGGACCTTAAATTAATGCGGTTCTGCTTTGGAGACCCCCTGCTCATCTACACTAGTATTAAAATTTATATTAAAACCGCTTAAAAATGGCTAGACGCTAAGGCAATGAAGGGGTTAAACCTCAAAAGCCTGTTTCATGGGGCAGAGGGGGTAGATGAAGGGGGTAGTATTCGAGTGGTGGGTGCTTAGGCCTGGCTGGAAGGTTGCGGGAGGATTAAACCCCTTCACTACCATAGTGCTGGGAACCGCTATGGTAATGAAGGGGTTAACCAGTCCTGCTACCCCCCCGTAAAGCCTAAAAACCTGCTCTTGGGGCTACTACCTCCTTCACCTAATCCCTCTAACACGAATAAATAAAAATACACATAACAACCCTACTACCCACCTCCTCTACCCCCAACAACCTCCCCCGACCCCCCATACACAGTACAATAAAGAGCAAAATTACTATTATCCAGATATGGATAGTAGCTCATTTGCACATTCAAAATCAAACATTAGCCAGCCAGCATAAATAAAGTAAATAAAATTTTCTACTTACCCCTGCCTTCATGAAGGTTGTCCTCATCAACATACTGCTGGCCCATGTCCTTCATTGCCAGCAAGAGTACATGAAAAAATACAATCTAATGTCCCCAAATTCTTTAATCACCTTAACGATTAATATCCACTATAATAATTA
>WSYH01003334.1:0-47421 GCA_036426205.1 Ascaphus truei
TGCGAGTATTTGTATATTGTCCTGCGAGGATCACTCCCCCTCTGGTGACGCTGCACCGAGTACGAGGTTACTCTTATTATTCCTATAATTGCCCCAGGTTCCCCGTGGCGGAAGCTCAACCTTCCTGTGAGCCTAACAGGTAAAGCACCACACCTGGTAACATTGTATGTTCTCCGCACCCACATTATATCTGCGATTGGGTGGGGTGGAATACCCATTACATTTGGAGGCGCTGCTGAGATCCAGACTGGGGTGCCCTATTCAAACCAGTATCATAAAAGATCAGCAACATGGTGATTCCCTCACGTCAAGAGGTCCATGCGTGGGCCATCTCCGTCCTGGAGCCCCCTAGTTACGTAGTGGCTGTAAGGAACGTTCCAGCATTAGTAGCAGAGACTGACATCCGGGACTCGCTGAGGGAGCTCATAGGGTCAAATAAAGTATGGTACCGGGGCAGGGTGTTCGACACTAATTTTTATTGGAGCTCCCTACTATTCACTGTGGGGCGGGACATATGCCAAGAGACGGCTCCTAACACTCTAGTAGCCCCCGAGGGCCCGCCAGAAAGATACCCCCTTATATACTCGGACTTGCCAGTAATACGGGAAATGTTTTCACTAAGAGCCCCTCCTCAGGCTTCAGATTAACCGTCCACCAGTACTTGGACCCCACTTGCGCCAGTGTCAAGTACCCCAAACCGGGTTGACCGTCCCCAAGCCAAAGTCTCCTTTACCCCAAGCGCCCTCACGGGAGCCACTAGTTGGGCTGACAGTTCGCCCTCTCCACCAGAGACCGCACCCTGCGAGGCGAACTCCCGGCATATCAGAGAGAGGGTAACTAACGAAGGTTCCATAATGGGGGTGACGCTACCCCAATTCGTAGAAGCCATCACCATGGCCTCCCAGTCTCAAGGCTACCGGAAACTCAAGGCCTTCTCGGGAGTACTTCCAATACCCCAGGGGGAGGAAGGGATAGACCTTTGGAGGGAGAACGCATTAAAAGTCGTAGAGGAATGGTCGTGCCCTGACACAGTAAAACAGCAGCGTATCATGGAGTGTCTTAGGCCTCCCGCTTCTACCATTGTAACCATCCACAGGGACCAACACCCAGAGTTGACGGCGTTGGAGATGGTGGAGTTCCTGTTGGAAGCGTACGGACTAGCAGAAGATGAAGGAGCGATCTGGACGAAGTACTTCAATCTTTTTCAGAAGGAGGGAGAGGACTTGTCGGCCTTTATACACTGCCTGCAGCTGGTCTTGGGAATCCTACTCAATCGTAAGCTGTTTCCTGCCTCTGGGATGGATGAAGCGCTCCATAAGCAGTACCTGCGGGGATCAAGCCCCCCTCACCCCATAGCCAATATGCTCCGCAGCAAAATAATGGACGGAGGTCCCTCTATGTTCACCGAGTTGCTGCGCCAAGTGAAAATGCAGGAGACACATGTTATGCTACACTCTACCGCAAAACCTAAGAGCCCCTCCGTCTCAAAGGGAAAGGGCTCTATAGAAAAGATCAAGAGTATGCTGCCCCGTCTAAGGGGTACAAGCCAAGACCCACCGACAGACCACCTTCCCCGTTCAAGGTTCGTCCGGAACGACGCAAGGTTGTGTGCTATAACTGCGGGAAGAAGGGCCACTTCTCCAACGATTGTTCGGAGAGGGAGAACCCTCCGGAAGAAAACCCTCCCGATAGAAGAAACACAGCCCGGTCAATGGTAGGCCGAGTACAGACGGCCGAGTCTGACTCAGAACCCCCTCCGGGAACCCCAGAGGCCCCTTCTGACTCCGGCCCCAGTGATGACGCCTCACCCAGGGAAGCTTACAGTCAAGTAGGCCCAGCGGCCATCGTGCCCGTTGTACTGCAAGGGATCTACGCATCGGCCCTACTGGACACGGGGTCACAAGTGACCATAATATACCGCAAGTTCTATGACCAGCACCTCCAACACTGCCCCCTGAGGCCGGCCGAACATATGAAGGTTAGGGGGTTAAGTAATGAAGACTACCCCATCGATGGGATTGTAAGGGTTCAACTGGAAATACTCCAACTGAACACCGGCAAGAAACATCCCATGCATGTAGCGGCGATGGTATGCCCGGAACCCCAAGACCAATGCAAGTATCTGATCAGCTTGGGAACCAATATTGATATAGTACAAGCTGTAATCAGAGCGTACCTGAAAGAGACCAACGAGTTGCCGCTAGCCAAATCGCTTCTAGATCCCGTCTTACGAGAAGAGTGCCACCGGGTATATGCCTTGGAGCGTCATGGGGACCTCTACAATCGTCAACGCGGACTGACGACCATATTACCAGGGGGAGTGCAAAGAATGGCCATCTGGTGCTGTTACCCCGGACGAGAGGAGGACGATCATCTCTTCTCTCTGGAGAGTAACCCCGAGGAAGAAGTTCAGAGAGGGTATAGGATACTACCCGAAGTGAGGGAATGGACGACTAAAATTCCCCCACGAACTTACGTCTATGTGCAGAACATCTCTCCATTCCCGATGGAACTTGATACCGGACAGAGTCTGGGTTGCATATATCCGGTCAGCCCGGTGGAAACAACGCCCCAGGTGAATGCGGCAAGGGTGAGTGAGCGACTAGTCGATTTGGACTTCAACTTCGGCGAGTCGACATTGCCCACTGAGTGGAAAGAACGGCTGAGAACCCAGTTGAATAAACGACGGACTGTGTTCTCCACGAGTGAGATGGATGTGGGGTGCAGTCGAAGCGCCCAACATACCATTCGACTGAGTGATGCCACCCCGTTCCGGGAACGCTCTCGTCGCATCGCCCCGCGGGATGTGGATGATGTGAGGAACGTCATACAGGAAATGGGGACCGCTGGGATTTTGACAGAGTCTCGGGGGCCCTACGCATCACCCATAGTGGTGGTGAGGAAAAAGAACGGATCCGTACGACTGTGTGTCGACTATCGAACCCTGAACAATCGTACGATACCGGACCAGTACAACCTTCCTCGCATTGAAGAGATCCTGAATGCTCTGAACGGAAGCCAATGGTTCAGCGTGCTCGATCTACAATCCGGGTACTATCAGGGACCTATGAATGTGGAGGATCAGGAGAAAACAGCCTTCGTCTGACCCCTGGGGTTCTACCAATTTACCCGTATGCCCCAAGGTATATGTGGGGCCCCGGCTACCTTCCAGCGACTGATGGAGAAGACTATCAGGGACATGAACCCTCGGGAGTGTCTTGAATACCTGGACGACATCATTGTCTTCGGAAGAACTCTGGAGGAACATGAAGAAAGGCTGCTTAAAGTAATAGACCGTCTTGGGAAGGAAGGGTTGAAATTGTCCTTGGACAAGTGCAGATTTTGTCACACCTCGGTGACCTATGTGGGGCACATCGTGTCTGCTCAAGGGATCGCCACCGACCCAGCCAAAGTAGAAGCGGTCGTGAACTGGCCGCGTCCCGAGAATGTCACAGAACTACGATCCTTCCTGGGGTTCTGTGGGTATTACCGTCGCTTTGTGGAAGGGTACTCTAGTAGAGCTAAACCCCTGAATAATCTGTTAAAGATATACCCTGAAGATACCGGAAGTAAGGCTGTATCGGCCCGCCAACCGTTTGGGGATAAATGGACGACTGAGTGTGAACAGGCCTTCCTGAAATTGAAGAAATGCCTGACCGAAGCGCCGGTGCTTGCGTATGCGGATCCCGAACAACCATACATTCTGCATGTGGATGCCAGTCTTAATGGACTAGGCGCCGTTTTGCACCAGAAGCACCCCAAAGGGCTTCGGCCGGTAGCCTACATCAGCCGCAGTCTGACACCCAGTGAACAGAGATACCCCGTCCACAAGTTGGAATTCCTGGCTCTCAAATGGGACATCACGGAAAAACTCCACGACTACCTATACGGTGTTACGTTTGAGGTAAGGACGGATAACAATCCCCTCACGTACATCAATACCTCGGCCAAATTGGATGCAGCCGGACACCGATGGCTGGCCGCTCTGAACAATTACCTCTTCTCCCTGAAGTATAAGACGGGACCCTTGAATGTCGGGGCTGACGCCCTCTCCCGACGGCCAGGGTTAAGTGCTACTCAAGATGATGAGGAATGGGAAGAACTCCCAGGACCTGGGATGCGAGCTATGTGTAGCACTGCCGCCATCGTCAACGATCAAGTGGCCTTCTCAGAATTAAGGGTTGCAGATTCTTTGGGATGCCAGTCGCAGGCTGTCCCAGGCACTTACTGTGATCCAAAAGGGATGAACATCACGCATGACAAAGTGCTACGGTGGAAAGATCTGGTAGACTATCAAATACGAGATCCTGTCCTTAGTATCATTAGGCAAGCCGTCGAAAGGAAGAACCCAGCCCTTCTGAAGCGTGCCCCCAACGACTTGGTGGCCTTGCTCATACGGGAAGTGGATACATTCGAAATAGACAACTGCTTACTCTATCGGGTGGTGCAATACCACAACCACCCGGATAGGCGACAACTAGTCCTTCCTAGGAACTTGCAATACATGGTGTTGAAGTCCCTACATGATGAGCATGGACATCTCGGTATAGAGAAGACTTTTGGTTTGGTCAGAGACCGCTTTTTCTGGCCCAAAATGCGAGAGGCCGTAGAACGCCACTGTCGCCGTTGTACTAGGTGTATCCAGCGCAAGACCCTGCCCACCAGAGCAGCTCCTATGGGCCATCTGAAAAGTTCTGGCCCCATGGACCTTGTGTGTATGGACTTTCTGTGCATTGAGCCTGATAGCCGAAGAGTATCCAACGTACTGGTCATCACGGACCATTACACCCGGTATGCTCAGGCCTTCCCCACTAAAGACCAGAAAGCTATCACAGTGGCAAAGATATTATGGGAAAAGTACTTTGTTCACTACGGTCTTCCAAACCGCCTCCACTCAGACCAAGGTCGGGATTTTGAGAGCAATCTGATCCGAGAATTGCTCAAAATGCTGAACATTGCTAAATCACGAACAACTCCATACCATCCTGAGGGAGACGCGTTGCCAGAACGGTTTAATAGAACTCTACTGGACATGCTCGGAACTCTACAGGGTGCCCAGAAGACTGAATGGAGTCGACATGTAGAGGCCTTAGTTCACGCATACAACTGTACCAGACACGAGTCCACTGGATTCTCTCCATACTTCCTCATGTACGGACGAGAGGCGAGACTACCAGTAGATGTACGTCTTCGCGTATCAACGGATGGGATACACAACGCTACCCATTTCAAATATGTGCAACGACTCAAAGACAGCTTGCAACAGGCATACCAACAGGCTGAGAAATCCACAGCTAAGCTGAATGCTGGCAATAAAAGGTGATACGACCATAAGGTCAAATACCGGGAACTTCGTCCTGGAGACGCTGTGTTGTTTCGCAATCTGGGAGTCCCGGGAAAACATAAAATGGCTGACCGATGGAGCGACGGTGTATATGAAATAGAATCTCAAATGCCTGGCCTCCCGGTCTACCGCATCAAAGACACCGATGGCCGGGTAAAGGTATGGCATCGTAATCATCTTCTCCCCATTCCATAAGTGGGAGATGAAGAAACAGAGATACTGGCCACACCGCTCAACAGTGAGTCCGACTTATCAGAGTTGAGTCAAGAGACTGTCAATAATGAGACCCCCTCTGAAACTCCTGAAGATCCTATGGAAGGACCCTCTCAAAGGGGCTACTCCACAGAAGGGGCATCTCCCGGAGGAGCTACGGGTAAAGGGCCCCGTAGGCCAATGCCTACTAAGGTGGCACCAACAGGCCAGCATTTGGACCCACAAAGCCCGTGCTTTGTGCCTAACAGAGACTGTTCAGAGACATTTCTCCCCTCAAGGGAAGTGGCTGAGCCTCAGGACTGTATTTATTACTCCCCCGAGGGAGTTGCAGAAGAACAGCTCGCAGGAGCCAAAGAGTCAGGTACCCTCCCACTCGGGTAACCTATGATCAAATTGGGGCACCCCATTATGAGGCTCAGCAGTGGTCTCGGAGCAAGATCCAATCTGTGATTGTGATGCTCACGGAGTTGTGCAATATTGTTTAGAGTCGTGCATGTGCTAAGTTATATGATCTACTGCATTTTTATTATATAATTTCTGTACGGGTTGAGTTACAGTTGTTAGGTTGAGTATGTATCCCAAGCGAGGACGTTGGGGTTTTTCACCAGGGGGAGGATGTAGCCAGGTCCCCCTTGTCATAGCTGACCCCCCTCCTTCCTCAGCGCACAGCCGCGCGAGGGAGTGAGGGGGCAGGTGCGCGAGCAACACGTTACCTTAGGGAGCGGGCCGGTTGCCGGGGACGCGATCGGGCCGGTTGCCGGGGACGCGATTGGGCCGTTGTTAGGGCCGCGGTCGCGCCACCATTGCTAGGTGTGTTGCGCATGCGCAAGGGCACCGGAGCACTGGGAGGAACACAGAGGTTGGCGCATGCGCAAAAGACATGCGTGCGAGGCCCCCGCAAGGGAGAATAGCTCCCAACAGTAGCAGCCCCCAGGGTGCACAGGGGCAGAGCCACATGACTCCAGGGAGCCAATAGGGCTACAGTATCTCCCCAGGAGGGAGATAGATACATTTCGTGGGCTCTACGCAGTTGTTTATTGTTTGACCGGAGCAGCTAAGGGAAGGAGGTAGGGTGCAGGATTCAGTGACTCTCTGCACTAGGCCAGATTCCCCTAGGCCCCAGATAGCCCTGAGTCACCAGTAGCTGAGTGCTATAGGGACAGGCCCTAGGTTAGGGACCCTGCCCCATTAGCCGTTTGCTAGTAGGGACACAGCGGACGCTGCGGTTCCTGCTGAGAGACTTGGGCTGAAGTCTCCCCGCATTAAAGAGAGCTGGACTATTTTTAGGGTGGGATCGCCCCTGAGGGATCACCACACGGGTGGATCCTGGATGTCGTGTGGGAGCTCGTTTGATCCTTTGAGAAGATCCTTTAACGCCAGGTGCCGCCGCACCAGGCAGGTATCATTACAAGTGCACCAACCGAGTACTCACACGGGACTAGTAGCTGCGCAGTCACACACATATCCATATCATTTAAAGGGACATATTGTGTGGGTCACTGGACACGGGTGGGATCATCCGGTGGGAGGAAGTTGCGTTCTACGAGACGCCGTAGTAGTGTCTCCTCTAGGGAGATACACCTGTTATTTATGTTGATGGTATATGTATCTAAAGTTCCTAAGTAAACGTTATTGGTTATCATACTTAAGGTGTGCGAGTATTTGTATATTGTCCTGCGAGGATCACTCCCCCTCTGGTGGTAGCCATCGCAGGTGGAGGCGCTGCACCGAGTACGAGGTTACTCTTATTATTCCTATAATTGCCCCAGGTTCCCCGTGGCGGAAGCTCAGCCCTCCTGTGAGCCTAACAGGTAAAGCACCACACCTGGTAACATTGTATGTTCTCCGCACCCACACTATATCTGCGATTGGGTGGGGTGGAATACCCGTTACATAGGTATCTTCAACTGAGGGACCATATATGAAGGGAAGGCCCGTATAGTGACTTTACCATATTTGAGGATATGTGCCTCATGGGGGAGGACAAGAAAGGCCTGATCTCCAAAGTATACAACATACGTATTAAACATATTAAAACAGACACGGTGATAAAACCCAAAATGATGACAAAGTGGAAGGAGGCGTTGGGGGAACAACTAGACCAGGAGGAGTGGGATAGTATATTTGAGGGGATAGCAAAGAGCTCCACATGTGTGCTAATGAAAGAAAATGCATACAAAATGCTCCACCAATGGTATTACACTCCACTAAGATTGTCCACATTTTTCAAAAACATGTCCCCACTGTGTACGAGAAGATGTGGTCAACAGGGAACGTTCATACATATGTGGTGGACGTGTCCAAAGGTTACAAAGCTATGGAGGGCCACACATGACATGGCACAGGCAATTCTTGGGTTTGTCTTCCCCCTAGACCCCTGGAAAGTATTGCTATGTAGACCAATAGAAAACATGGAAAAAAACGAAGAGAAGCTATTGACACACATATATACAGACGCCAGATGTGAAATAGCTAAGGCCTGGAAACAGAAACAACAACCAGCTATAGATGCAGTAAGAGCGAGACTCTGGAGGATCTGTCTTATGGAAAAACTGACGGGGATACAAACTGACACAATCAGAAATACTTAGAAGTCTGGGAACCGTGGAGAACTTATATAGGACATAGATATATTACTAGGGGAACTCTCCAAATCTGAAAAACACAAAATAGAAGTACTGTAAAATCACATAAGCTAAGGAAGGAGGGGGGGGGGGAAGGGGAAAAAAACACATAACTTCTGAGGAAACCTTGGTGTGGTGTGATTCGTATCTGTATAAAACGAAGAGGTGCGCCTGGAGGGTATTCAGTATTCAAAAGTGTAATAATCAGTATTCAAATAGCACGTGCGTTAATATGGAAAATTATTTCTAAAGCAATGACATTCTTTTTTCGTCTTTTCCTTTTCCCCTCTCCCAGTCTTTTTAAGTTAAATTATTGTAGTAGTTATTTTATACGCTGTCCCAACAGTGATGTCATTATTGTCTCCCCACCAAAGGTGTTATATATATGATATAAATATATGTAATTCAAAAATAACACCCTACCCCTTTTTATGTACCCCACTCTCCATTGTTCTTAACAAAAATGCAAATAAAGAACAAGTTTACAAAAAAAAAAAAACCATACAGGATTTTTCATGTTTTGCTGCCCTTAAAGTGCCATATCTCAAACTTTGCTTGATGGCTCTTGAACATTTGGGACAGGATTTTAATTTGATCACTTGGTCTTCTTCCTCTTGATTCATCCACTTTGAGAATTCGGTCACCTCAAAGATATGAGGACAGTCCATCAGCTGGACAAAGCGGGCCTCTGTGCCAGGTTCTTTGCCAAAGAACAAATCGGTCACCTCGTCGGCATTGCATTTTCTGTATTTCTTGGGGCAGGGCTCCCCACGCAGGCCAATGCATAAGTGGCTACACTTGTAGTTCTTTGCTGCAGGGTTTGTCGCAGGATATTCTGTCATTGGACTTCCAGCAAAATTTGGTTGTATCCCCACCCACAGGATTTTCTGCTAGAGGCTCATTGCACTTATAAAAGCCAGGGAATTTTTTTTTTCACAGACACGTACAGTATGCAGTGGCCTTGAATACTTTTCCTAATAGTGATGAGAGCACAAGAGGACAATTTCATGCTGTTTTTCAGAGTTCATATGATATCCTAATTCCAAACAGATGCTGCAGATTCCAGGGCAAGGATGACTACAGGGCTTCTTGGCATTTCACATTGCAGTTTAATTTATGACCTGTTATCTCTGCTTCAGACTTTAAACGGCATAATGTTTTAGCTGTGTGACCACATTCCAGTTCCGCTGTTACCTTTTCAGGGCACTTTCGGGCGCAGATCTCACCACACGATCTGACACATTGGTGACCACATGGCTCTTTGCATATGAATTGGACTGGAGACCTTGAACACTGGACATCCTGAATATGTCCAAATTTAGGGATCTTCTACGGCACCAGCACTTCACACTTCCCACACGGCTCGCTGCACTTCTTCTTGCGATTGTGCCCATTTTCACTAATTACTTATGTAGCCCTGGTAAGAATTTGGGCTATATGTCTTTCCTCCTACTGGTGTAAGTCCTGCTAAGGGCAGGCTGCCAGTAGTTATCATGGGTTTCCCCCACCTCAAGCCCTGCCTTGAGTGGTGAAGGTAGACCCCCTGACTCTGTGTCTAATGCAAGAGACACATGGGAGGGGTCTGCTGACATCATGAGGGGCAGGGCTGTCAAAATTTAGTTGCCTGTTCCTGTCAGTGACAGTGAGTTGAGTTCTGTCCTGGGTTCAGTGAGGAGTGTATTCCAGGAGAGTGATGTATTACAATTGGAGGAGCTCAGGCCGGACCTGAGTAGAGCTTATCGAGCTGTGGTGGACCAGTGCCCCTCACCCTGCATAGGGGGTGAGGGAAGAGTTGGCCCCACCCTGAGTGCCTGTGACTTGGGGTTGTGGCAGGGAACAACTGGAAGCCCCCAGACCATCCTGAAGGGGTACAGTCTGGAGAAAGGAGACCTGCTGTACCTGATTGCTGTTGCTGTGTGCTGCTGTGTACAATAAAGGAACTGTTGCTACTTTTATAAAGACTTGAGTGAGACTGAAATCTCTCGCCCCATCGAGGGGTTCTCTGGAAGGATTTCACCCTACCCTGATAGGGCTTGCCAGAGATGGAGGCGCTGTATCACCACTAAGAAATGAAGGCAAGAACCCCAGAAACCTGTCCCTGTTGTCCCCCATACCATCGCGGGAGACTCAGGCTCTCCTGTTGCCAGCAGGTATGCACCCCCAAGACACATGTAATCAGCCCTCAGTACACCCTAGGGGTCTGATCTGCGCCCGGGGGGTAGATGGGTTACACTTATTACAAATTCACTTTTTATACTCTGGGTCAATGGATGACACAGCAACCTACAGATGCAGCGGCCGTTATTCGACCACTTTACGCGTTGTTTACCTCGGAATACCCATGTCATGGGCGGGATTTCTTCCAACCGTACCGCCCCTTCCCACCTTAAGATATGAGTGCAGAAAATTGCATTTTGGTGTTCTGTTTTTTAAACACCTGAAATTGACACAGTAGCACAATACTGTACACATAGAAATAAATGAATACGGAACAGAAATCCATATTATAATTGTATAAATATAGAGGGACAGATTTTTGGTCAAGCTGAATGGAGCCACTGTGCCAGAAGCAGGAAATGGTGTGTTAAAACAATGTATATGTAAGAGTCAAGTAAACGCCACCTCTCCTTTAACACACTGATACTGTACCAATGAGGGCAGATCTAGGTTGTTACTGTAATTTCAAGGTTATAGTGAATTTTCATTTTTCATGTGTAGCGCATTTTCCCCCACCCCCTGGGAGATGTGTGGCTATGGTGTGTGTAGGTGTTCTGCTTTACCTGTGACTCACAGGAGGCCTGAGCCCCCGCTGCTGGGAGCCTGGGGTGTACCTGAGTTGACAATCGGAAGCACCTCCATTCCTGTAACTCAGGATTCTGAGATTCTCTTATGCATCTCATCCCAGGCTATGTTTAAAAGCTGTGTTTAAAGCAGCAAGCATTGACTTAAGGGTTTAACCATGTAATGTGGTCTTGAGACAAAAAGTGGCACTGTGTGCTCATTTGCATGCCATTTCCCAAAATCCCTTGCTGCAGTGGTAGCATTGTATGCTATGACAAATAATAAACAATACAGACCGGCACCAATTAGTCCAAGGTGATACTAATGTCCAGCACTGAAAGAGTCTTAGAATAGTAGATGGCTGCAGTAGTATCTTCACAGCTTGTCTTCAATGATTGGACTCCATATATATGTGCATGGAAGAAAAAACAGACAAAGAAAACATATCATAGTGCAGTATGCAAATAACCAACATGCAGGACAAACAGGACAAGACAAACACTACATAAAACAGGCAAGGCTGACTAATCCTACAATAAAGTATTTATTAACACAATTAAAATGATGAGGTAGCACACGTGGGATCCGGTGGGTAAAACCGGAATCCTACTTACAGGACTGCCACAGGACATAAGCAGGGGTGCAAGGATAGATGGTAACCGGCAGCAGCTCCGTTTTTTTCAGTCTTTAGACCTCCAGGGATTTCTTTCTCTCCGTGACCGGAAGCGCGTCACACCACGCGGCTTGACGGATCTCGTGGAGCTCCTGGTGCTGTCTGTCAACCTGAATCCGTAAATCCACTGCTAGAAGGCGGGTGCAATCGCCGAATTTCCTTTCACTTGGCTGCAAGGCTCCCCTAGTAACTACCAGTCCTCTGCCACACTCAAAATACAAATCTGCCCAACGCGTTTCGTGCGCATGCGCACTTCTTCAGGGGCTAATGGATACTGGGCATGTATGACTTAAATACTGACAGAACTCTTCTAATTGGATGTTGTAGCTAAAACCTACCATGGGATTGGTTCAAGCTACTGTCAGTCATGCCCTCAAGAACAATCAGCCTTACTAATACAAACAAAACTCACAATGACAAAAAACCTGATAAAATATTAAAATTGCAATGGAAGATATATGCACAAATATGAAACGAAACACAACATATTAATCAATAATTATAGTACATAATGACCATAAAAATACTTACAAATGGTACTAATACATGTTAAAATTATAAATAAATAATTTAGTAATTAATAATTCAGGAACTATTACTATGTAAAAACACTTTATAATCATTTTAAAAAAGCTCCTAGGTCAAATTCAATGTTCAAGCCATTCGGAGAGGGTATGACTCACGTCTACTGATCTGCTTGAGCTGATCGCCCCCTCTACACAGAGTATTACATACAAGAATCCATGAGATTACTTGGGGACACCACCACTTACCTCCCCCTCACTAAAGATCCTCTGAGTGAATACGAAATGGAGTATAAAATGCTCCTAAGTAAAGGTCTCGAGGATGGAGCTATTACAATTACAGAGTCAGAGTTTTATCTTCACCTTTTCACGTACACCCATTTTTATTTATCCCTAAAATACACAAGAATATTAGTTTTCCCCCTGGCACGACCAATCATATCGGGTATATCATCACTCACGTCAAATTTATCTCCAGTTTATTGATTATCATTTACAGCCTTTAGTTTGTCAAGCCAAATCTTATCTGCGTGACACGACTAATGTCTTGCAGATATTGAGGGACTTGGACTGGCAGTCTGACTACATCTGGGTGACTGCTGATGTAACATCTTTTTACACCACATTAACCATCTTAAAGGGTGCAAGCAGTATCACGCTGTTGAGTCAGACACTGCCACTTCATCAGTCGTAAGTCATTTTTGTTGGACAGCATACGTTTTATTTAACACACAATTATTTCAGTTTAATTCACAATTTTTTGCAGGTGTGTGGAACGGCGATGGGTACCAGGTTTGCCCCAAGTTATGCTAATATCTTTATGGACAGTTGGGAAGAAGATTTTATTTGGAACAACTGTCCTCTTGGGGCACACCTGATGCTCTGGCGCGTTTCATAGATGACGTGATTTTTGTTTGGTCTGGGTAGCGAAGAACAGCTAGAACAATTTTTGTTTATTTAAAAATAATGATAGGGACTTTCATTTACATTTAATCACAATAAAACATCACATAGAGTTTTTGGACCTCAAAATCACAGCGAGCTGATAATAATAAAATTCAAACGAAGACATTTTTCAAATCCGTACAGGCAAATAACTATTTACGAGCGGATAGTCAACATGACCCCAGTTGGATTCGTAATATCCCTAAGGGACAACTCACACGCCTAAGCGTAACTGCTCCAACAAAGAGGAGTACGCTATTCAGGCTAGTGAGTTAAAAGATAAATTTAAGGCAAGAAATATTCCGAGAGAAATTGCTTGCAGAAGCCTCCAACAGGTAGATCGTATAGATAGAAACAGTCTCCTAGAATATAAAAAAAAACAGCGGAAAGAGAGTGAATTTAGTGGGGTTTATCCTTTGTAACCCAATATAACGAGATGGGCCCCCAAGATTAGACAATTATAAACAAACATGGCCCATTCTTTTGTGTGATAGCACTTTAGCACATTGCCTTCCGACTAACCCAAATTATTTCACCAAAGCATCCAATTTGAAATCAAGGTTGGCACCTAGTTGCCCCTTGGATCATGGTGAATCTTTGTCAGCAAATGTATCAAAAGGTTTTTTTTAAATGTACCAGGTTGTACAGCTTGTTCTTATAGTGATAATGCTAAAATATTTAGATCAAATGTGACATTAAAAAAATATAACATCAAGTCTCACATTAATGTCACACTTCATTTGTGATCTATCTACTCGAGTGCCCGTGCGGCCTTCAGTATGTAGGCCGCACAGGGAGGTGCTATCAGAGGAGAGTTATGAGCATATATATAATATAAAGAAAGGGCTCATTACACATGTGTTACATCATTTTTTAATTCATCATAACCAAATCCGGTCGGACTTAAATGTAAGGCCATTGAAAATGTGCGGGTCAGTTGGAGAGGGGGCGATCAGCTCAAGCAGATCAGTAGACGTGAGTCATACCCTCTCCGAATGGCTTGAACATTGAATTTGACCTAGGAGCTTTTTTTAAATGATTATAAAGTGTTTTAACATAGATAATAGTTCCGAATTATTAAATTACTAAATTATTTATTATAATTTTAACATGTATTAGTACCATTTGTAAGTATTTTTATTGGTCATTATGTAACTATAATTATGTGATTAATATGTTGTGTTTAGTTTAATATTTGTGCATATATCTTCCATTGCAATTTTAATATTTATCAAGTTTTTTGTCATTGTGAGTTTGTTTGTATAGTAAGGCTGATTGTTCTTGAGGGCATGACTGACAGTGCTTGAACCAATCCCATGGTAGGTTTTAGTACAACATCCAATTAGAAGAGTTCGTCAGTATTTAAGTCATACATGCCCAGTATCCATTAGCCCCTGAAGAAGTGCGCATGCGCACGAAACGCGTTGGGCAGATTTGTATTTGAGTGTGGGCAGAGGACTGGTAGTTATAGGGGAGCCTTGCAGCCAAAGTGAAAGGAAATTCGGCGATTGCACCCGCTTCTAGCAGTGGATTTACGGATTCAGGTTGACAGACAGCACCCGGAGCTCCACGAGATCCGTCAAGCCGCGTGGTGGTGTGACGCGCTTCCGGTCACGGAGAGAAAGAAATCCCTGGAGGTAAAGACTGAAAAAAACGGAGCTGCTGCCGGTTACCATCTATCCTTGCACCCTGCTTATGTCTGTGGCAGTCCTGTAAGTAGGATTCCGGTTTTACCCACCGGATCCCACGTGTGCTACCTCATCATTTTAATTGTGTTAATAAATACTTTATTGTAGGATTAGTCAGCCTTGCCTGTTTTATGTAGGTTTGTCTTGTCCTGTTTGTCCTGCATGTTGGTTATGCATACTGACACTATGATATGTTTTCTTTGTCTGTTTTTTCTTCCATGCAATATCTAGGGAGTCCAATCATTGAAGACAAGCTGTGAAGATACTACTGCAGCCATCTACTATTATAAGACTCTTTCAGTGCTGGACATTAGTATCACCTTGGACTAATTGGCGCCGGTCTGTATTGTTTATTATTTGTCTTGTTTTTCCAACCTGTCTTGGAGTTGGTATCACCTGGCAGCCTAAGTTTATTATTATATATTAATATTTTATTGTGTGCACTATCACATTATAATATTATTGTCACTGCACAAGATTTTTTAACGCTATATACACCAATTTTTTTATTTTATGCTATGAGATAATGGTGAAAAGCAGGGTTGCAGACCTGTCTAAGACACGTGAATGTTCTCACAAGTATTATTTTTATATATTTTTTTGGCAAGATGACTGTGGTTAGTGAGGAGACAACACAATTCTTCTGGTGAAATGATATGCTGGTGGACTTATTTGTCCAAAAATATAACAAAAACAATGGGTGCTCTGTCCCTTTAAGTAAAATAAAACATAAACAAAGCCTATCCCCGTTAGGGAAGCTAACTAAACAAGGTTAAGCCAATCAACCAGGCTGGTTAGCTAAGCTAGACCAGATCAGCAATATTTGGTCTGTCTGTCAGCTCTCCTCTGTCCTCTCTCAGTGTCTGAGAGGGACTGCTGCCCCAGAGGCATTTCCTCTTCCTCTTTTTAAAGGCAGGTGAGCTTACTAATTAGGATCACCTGTGGACTGCTTAATCAGCTGGAAAGCAGGCATACTGCCACCTCCTACTAATGTATACAGAGTCTATGACTGTCACGTCTCCCCCTCCACAGCATAACATTACCGTGTGGAGCGGCCCATGCACCGAGACTGTGCACCCTAGAAAGTGCATCCGCATTACCATGCAGTATGTCCGGCTGATGCTGCACTATTAAATCGAAGGGTTGTAATGACAGAAACCAGCAGGTAACCCTAGAGTTCTTTTCTCTGTTTCAATGCATCCAATGTAAGGGTGCATGGTTTGTAATGGGGGTAAAAGATCTGCCTAATAGGTAATACTTTAAAGTGTCCGTTGCCCACTTTGCGGCCAAACATTCTTTTTCTACCGTGGCGTATCTTTGTTCGCGGGGACACAATTTGCGACTTAAATACAAGACCGGGTGTTCCTCATCTCCTACAAACTGGGACAGGACAGCTCCGAGACCTACTTCGGAGACATCCTTTTGCAGAAAAAAATCTTTTGCTAAATCCGGGGCTACCAAGACTGGGTGACTACAGAGCACTGTACGTAGGTCTAAAAATGCAGTCTCCGCACCACTGCTCCATTTGACCACATCGGGTGCCCTTGTTTTTACTAAATCTGAAAGCCGGGTTGCAAAATGGGGTATAAATCGCCTGTAGTAACCTATAATGCCTAGAAATGTCCTAACCTGCTTTTTTTTAAGGGGATTGGATCTAAACTTGGACATCTCCCGTCGAGACCCCGAACGAGATCAACTACTCAAAAAGGATCACATGTAGGAGGGAGAAGAGAGGGGGGGAAAAGCCTCCCGTCCAAGAAAGATACCCGGGGCCGGAGATACTAAGGTCCAAAGGTATTTTTAATCTCTCATCCTTCAAGATAGACATACAACTGTGCAATGTACTTTCCAAAGGTCTGACATTTGCTCCGACAGCCTATTGAATCCTATTGAATTCGAGCTGTATGTGGATCTTCAAAAATATCTGAGGAAATTAACATTGCACAGGCACTTTGCTAATAGCAAGGACATGGGAAATAATGAAGGAGAACCATTACCAGTATCTACGAATTTGTTCAGTGATCCCATTGACCAACAAGTATATAGAGACCTGAGTAGTCTCTTGCAAGAAAATCACACTGAAGGTCAAATTGTTAATGACATTAAAATTTTACCTTCTGGCTATAAACCAAAATCCATTTTTACCCTCATCACTCTTAAGGACAATATGTCGATTTGTTTGGCAAACTGCTTGAACAGGAATTCAGGCAGATTTGCGTGCAGGCCTCCCTAAAGAAAAATGGTCATTTAAATATGACATCTAGTGAAGGACAGTCTATAAAAAAACTTGCGACTAGATACTAGTATTGTAGTCCGTGAGGCAGACAAAGGGATGGGGGGGGGGGTATAGTCATACAAGATAGACAGGATTATTGTGCAGAAGCAGAACGGTTGCTGTCGGATCTGACCTCCTATAAAAAATTAAAAAGGTATCCGACTTCAGACTTTCTTCTCTCTTTAAAAGAGCTACTTGATGAGGCACTTAAACAAGGCACTCTGTATAAAAACAAATATGATTTTTTTATTTATTTCTTCTCCCACTGTTCCTATATATTATCACATCCCAAAAATCCACAAATTACTCACCAATCCTCCAGGGCGTCCCAATATTTCGGGCATTAATTCACTAACGTCAAAACTGTCCCAGTATTTGGATTTTTATTTACAGCCATTAGTTGCTGAGTTACCATCATACCTCAAAGATACAACAGCGGTCTTACAAATACTACAACAAATCTCGTGGAAGCCGGGCTATAGACTGGCAACGTTAGATGTTCAATCTCAGTACACGTGCATTCCCCATCACACGGGTTGCACAGCTGTTAAATACTTTTTGGACTCCTGTAACCTGATAGAGCCAACACAGATTGGGTTTCTATTACGATCTATAGAGTTCATATAACCCATAATTATTTTCTTTTTGAATCGGATTATTATTTACAGATAAATGGTACCACCATGGGTACAAACTTCGCCCCTTCATTTGCAAACTTGTATATGGGGTGGTGGGAAAAACTGACTGTGGAAAGTGCACCTCCTCATCAGTTAATAACACGGAGGAGGTACATAGATGATGTTATAATTATCTGGGATGGTGATGAGTGTTCCCTCCTGGAATATATTGCTAAACTAAATGACAACACATTTAATTTGAAGTTTAGCGGAGAGAATAGTGATTTATCAGTACATTACCTTGATCTTGAAATCTTCATTGATGCTGACCAGATTTGCACTAAGACCTTCTTCAAGGAGACGAATGTGAATTCATACATCCATCCGTCTAGCTGGCATTTTAAACCTTGGATTGATAATATTCCTTTCAACCAGTTTGTACGGTTGAAAAGAAATTGTACTCATGATGAGCATTTCCAAACTCGGAGATGATGTAACCCAAGAACGTAGTAGAGGATTGATGAAAGTGACATTTCTCCAATTTAGCATAGAGGTGGTTCTGACGAAGGCGTAGTAGTACCTGCTTGACCTGTTCAATGTGTTCGGGAAAGTTTTTTGAAAAAATCAGAATATCGTCGAGATAAACGATGAGAAAGACATTGAGAAGATCCCTCAATATTTTATTTACGAAATCCTGGAAGACCGCAGGTGCGTTACACAAGCCGAACGGCATAACTAGGTATTCATAGTGACCGTCTCTGGTATTGAAGGCAGTCTTCCATTCATCACCTTGTCGAATTCTCACCAGATTATATGCGCCGCGTAGATCCAATTTGGAAAAGATGATTGCTCCTTGGAGACGATCGAACAATTCGGATATTAAGGGTAAGGGATATCGTTTTTTAATCGTAATCTTGTTTAACCCTCGTATTCGATGCATGGATGAAGGGGACCGTCCTTTTCCTTGACGAAGAAGAACCCTGCCCCAGCTGGAGAAAATTTCCTGATTAACCTTTTCTTGAGATTCTCTCGAATGTAATCCGACATGGCTTTAGTCTCCAGAAGGGAGAGGGGGTATGATCGTCCTCTAGGAAGAACAGACCCAGGCAAGAGATCTATAGGGCAATCAAAAGGTCGGTGATGAGGAAGGACCTCTGACTTGATTTTATCGAAGACGTCTCTGAAGGCCGAATAACAGCTCGGTAAAGTGTTCAGTACAGGCATACCCCGGTTTAAGGACACTCACTTTAAGTACACTCGCGAGTAAGGACATATCACCCAATAGGCAAACGGCAGCTCACGCATGCGCCTGTCAGCACGTCCTGATCGGCAATACAAGCTCCCTACCTGTACCGAAGCTGCGCGCAAGCGGGGAGACTATAGAGCCTGTTACAAATGCATTATTTACATCAGTTATGGACGTATATGACGATTGCATTACAGTACATGCATCGATAAGTGGAAAAAAGGTAGTGCTTCACTTTAAGTACATTTTCGCTTTACATACATGCTCCGCACCCATTGCGTACGTTAATGTGGGGTATGCCTGTACCTCCTTGGGGTTCCTCACACTGCAGATAGTTTGTCATGGTACTTCACAGGTTGTGGAGCACTGCTGATTCCAAGAGATGGGTTCTGGTTTGATCCAATCGATATGTGGATTATGGCGTCGAAGCCATGGAAGGTCCAAAATGATCTCGGCTGATGGAGAGTGGATGACATCCAGGGAGATCTTCTCTCTGTGGTTCTGCTCAACCAGGAGGGACAACTCGATGGTTTGTAGGACGATGAATGCAGGCTGCAGGGAACGTCCGTCAATGGCCTCAAGTCTCACCGGGGTCTTCTTCCTCTCCAGCGGGATGTTATTCCTCATAGCGAACCCTTGGGGCCTCATGTAGTAAGCGGCAGAAAGGCACTTCTCGCCCGTTTCACGCCAAAAATGCATACCCCTATTCAGTAAGGGGCGAAAACTTGGCAAAATTAAAAAAAAACACCAAGTGTTTGGCGGTTTGTTTTTTTTCCCGCCATCGGCGTGCTGAAAAGGCACTTTTTGTGGCAACTAGCCATTTTTTCAACCACGCTCAATTCTAGTAGTGGCGAGTAGCTTTGCACCACTTTAGAATGGTGTTTTTCACGGCAATCTGGCACGCCACAAAAAGTAAGCAAGTTGCTGGTGAGTGGCTGCGGATAAGCGGCGGAACGGCACTTAGACAAAACCAGCACGGAGCCCCCCGGCATGCATCCAAGGCAGGAAAAATGCATTTAAAGCCCACTTCATTACCTTAGCGGCTAACCGCTAAGGCAATGAAAGGGTTAACCAGCTGTGCCAGGTTTATTGTGGGTAGCGGGGGGGGAGCTGAAGGGGGTATTTGGCCCTTGGTGTTTGTTTAGGTCTTGCGGGGGGTGGGAGGGGTTGCGGGTGCACTTAACCCTTTATGACCTTAGCGGTTAATACCACTACGGTCACGAAGGGGTTAAGCCGTCCCGCTACCCACTCGCAAGCCCTTAACAACCACCGTTGGGGCTAATACCCCCTTCACCCACCCCCACTACCTACAATTAAAAAACAAAACACACAACAGCCCCACACTAAATAAATAAATATATATATATATATATATCTGCAACAACCCCTATACCCCCCTAACATGCACATCAATGATACTATAGGCCGGCGGGGGCCCTTGGGTGTTCCTCGCAGGCCTGCAGTACCAATTCACATACATACACCACCCTTAACACATACAGTATAGTAATGTGCAAAATTACTATTATCCACATATGGATAATAGTGAATTTGCCCATTTAAAATACATAAAGAACAATCAATATAATAAATACATATAGTACTCACCCATGTCCGGCTGACACGATGAAGGCCATCCACATCTTTATCACCGTCCATGCCCCCTCCGATGCTGCAAAACATGAACAAAAATGAAAACAGCCAATGTAATGTCCCCTAACCCCTTAATCACCATAGCGGTTATTAACCGCTACAGTCATTAAGGGGTTAACCCACCCTCACCCACCACTCGGGAGGCCTACATACCCTCACCCACTACCCACAAGGGAAGCCTACCCACATACCCTTGGGGCCAATACCCCCTCCCCCCACCCCCAGTACCCACAATAAAAACAATACAAAGGCCCACAATAAACATCATTCTATTTATTAAATACATAACCCACCCCCTGTGCCCCCCCATAAATGCATGATTTATTCTTTGACATACAGGGTTCATACCCCAGGCCCACGTGAGTCCCCAGTGGGCCTGACGGGTCACCTCACAGACCTACAGGTTACCAGCAACTTGTTTCATACAGGTTCTGGAGGCCTGTTGGTGGGTCCCGCCAGGCACCATGGCCCACCAGGTGGTCTCCGCGGGTTACCGTGGGCCACAACGGTAGGCCCGCGGATGTCTGGGAGCCCGAGGTCAGACCCACAGGTGTCTGAGGGGCCTTGGGTGGTTCCCACGGGGGTCTGGGGACCCACGGGTGGGCACTACGGGTCCGCGGTGCCCCCACAGATGTGGAGCCACCGGTTCTTCCCCGCAGGTGTCCCCCGTGGACCACGCAGCCTGATACCCGTGAGAAGCCCGAGTATACCGCAGAACCAAAAGGAACAAACCCTGTATGTTAAAAAAATAAACCTGACCTATACTGTAACAGGGGACTTACCCTGTTCAGAAAACTTGCCTCTAATCCAGCAGTATGCTGGTTAATTGACCAGCACCTGGTTGATTGGAGGTGTTAGAAAAAGCCTGCCTCTGAGACAGGAAGTGAGACTCCTTAGCTCACATGTGAGCTGAACTAGGAGGCAGACCAGAGGTTCCTGAGTCTCCCAGGTGAGACTGACGGAGAGAACACAGATGTCTGGAGCTGACAAATAAGACTTCTAAACCTGGATGCTGATTAGTCGGAGAAAAGGCAACAACCCAGCAAACAGAAAAGACTTTATTTTCAAATGACTGTTGTCTATATATATATCTATATGACTTGGGCTGATGAATAGCTTGGGTAGCCACCCAGTTAAAAAGGACTGGAATATAGGGATACATATATGCCAAAGTGGAGCAGGTTTTGTTTGGCTCACTATTTCTCATATGTTGTTTTTTTTGCTGTGTTTAAAGCAACGGGCACAATAAAGCCTTACTTTAATTTCACCTTAAAACAGTCTCCCTTGCGTACCTCTGCACATGTCCTCCTACATATACATTAAATACATCAATTCCCCCCCCCCACACACACACACATATAGTACAATAATGTGCAAAATAACTATTATCCAGATATGGATAATAGATTATCTGACCATTATTAAACACATTAACTAGCATAATAACATAAATAAAGTTCTACTTACCTCATCAATAAGAAGCCCCTGTCGCCAGCAACATCCCTGTCTTCCGTTGCCAACAAAATACATAGCCAATACATAGCAATTACATTCTGCGATCAATTAACCCCTTAATCACCATATCGGATAATAACCGCAAAGGTACGTAAGGGGTTAAGCCACCCTTGCCCAATACCCACCCTTCACCCATTCATTTATACAATGGCTTCATCATGCAACTCTCTATATATACACACACGATGAACCAATATACAAATAAATGTTTAAGGGTTATCAAAAACATGCTCTAATAAAAATACCACTTCTCCATATCATCCACAGTCCTATTTCCTAAACAAATCAAATGTCATCTTCCAATCTAAAGCCTCAAATGCCAATCAAAACATTGTATTTACATTGTATACATTATGCACACAATCTATGCACCATGTACACTCTTCAAATCAATGTTAACAATACAATATTCCAATCAAAATACCATTAAATACAAACAAGTATACTATTAAATCCAAGCAAGTCACCATAAATCAATTAGCATTCATTAATCACATCCCAAAACAATTAAAATACCATCCATACCAATTACACAATTAACTATTACAATCGTTAAACAGATACACATACACAGAACACCCGCACAGCTGTGCTATTGAACCATGGTGAGGTGCTCACTAGGTAGGAACAAGAATGTATACTAAAGAAAAGGAAACCTAGTATGCAAGCACTCTATCACTGCTATATGTATAATGATTTAGTTAAAATACTTTATTAATAACCAATGAATAAAAAAGGGGGGTTAATAACATAACTCTAAGTAGTTAAGTTGATAGTACATATGGAGATCCTTGATTGATATTGAGGATCTTGTGCTATATTTGTATAGCTGCCTATAGATATAGGAAGGGGCCGTAGTGGGACCACTATCTAGTCACTATCTTATCCTTGTGTATATGTATCAGAGCGTATAATGGTAGACACGCTATAATAGTAGAATAGGTAAGATATACATGTTTTAATAATCCTGGGCAACAAATGCGAGGGTATATTCAATCTATGTAACTACTCATGATAAGGAGCCAGCGTGTAACCCTGTACTTCCTAATAGTCAGGCTATGAAGATAACACTTGAGGTACACACTGCTAGTGGTAATACCCCTAACGCTGTTTAGACCAACCAAAAGAGGGAGACACAGTATGCACAATATGGTAGAAGGTACGTAGCCCACAATAGGGTATTAGTGCATGCTTTGCCAACCTAGTGCAATAAGGTATATTGTGGTCTTGGTTTGGCTATTAGGCTAGTTACCTGGGGTTGTGATAATTGTCTGGAATGCATCTAAACTAGTCTCCAGGGAGGACTAGTATAGAGTGTGGACCATCAAAGTTAATAGGGTTGGTAGAGACAGTTAAATACTGTACAGTGGGTGTGAGAGCTGCCGTATTACATAGGTATTAAACAAAATGCATGATAGGCACTGCGTGATTGTGCTAGTATTATATGATGGGTAGTGGGCTTTACGGCTGATTCCTGCAGTGTTCAGGTAAGTTCCATGTACTGCGGTTGGTGTAGCCCCACGTTTCAGTAGGTATATATATCTGCATCAATGTCTAGTCATGCGCAATAGTGTATCAGGTTAATCTCCCGTGTATGCACATGAAAATACACAGTACAGGCTCTAAGTCAATGGTAAACATACAGCGCAGAATAGTTTCAGACTCCGGTAACTCAATGAACCGCCGGTGTATCAGCTGATGCTGACGGGTTCCCACATCAAAGGCAAGTACCGTGCAGTGTCTCCGTCCCCTACACAGACCCCTTACCCTTAAAGCAACAAGGTAAAGGAGTAGGCAGGTAGGTATAATGCTAATAGGAGATGCACAGCCAATTATATAATACTTGGAGCCTCAATAAGCAGTGTAATGTGACCAATTTGTCCAATTAGGCAACCATGGGTAAACACCGCCGATAATGCTCTTGTAAGCCAGAACAGACAGCTAATGGGTGCGAATCCTTGAAAGGCAAGTGCCGTGAAATAAAATCTCCTTGGATCCGACCCTCCCACACCCCCCTTCCGGCAGAACAAACTAAAGAAGGTAATATAGGGTAGAACATATAACTGTCAACGCATAGTCCCCTATATCAGCGCTGATCATTAATATATCAGCGCTGATATGCTCGAGGGCATGCCTAACTAGATAGTGGGCTTGTGAACAGCCCTGATTGGCTCTAGTACCATGTGACAGGCTTTCAATGACATCACATCCGTTCTCCCCCAAGCCTCTGTCACATGGTCTACTAGAGCCAATCAGAGTAGGGATGTAGTTCCCACGCTCTGATTGGCTACCGTACCATGTGAGGCCGGCCATCTTGCTTTTCATGACATCATCTTAAAGGCAATTGAAGTTCAGCCATTCTGATTGGCTGGCATCATTGCCTTTAAATGACGTCATCAAAATGAATTTTCCCCCCCCAAATCACATGGTTTTCACGGCCCAATCAGGGCCGTGGGAACCATATGACGAAAATGTGACGTCATAGGCCTATAAAAGCCTATGTCGTCTCATTTTGAAGGCAGGTGCTGAGGAGGAAGGACCTCCGGAAGAAAAAGAAGACCAGGGCGTGGCCGAAGAAAAGAAGACCCCGGATGAGAGCGGAAGAAGATACAAGAAAGAAGAATACAGATGAAGATGGATTACAAATAGAAGACCCGTGGATTGTTTTGGTTTCTTATTTTAAGGTTTATTATTTTATGGTTTATTATTTTATGGGTTCCTGTGTATGGATTGGTTCAAGAGTAAACTGTTCAATGGGAGTCGGTGAGTGGGTCTAGTAATGGTAAGTGAACAAAAGAAATTTTATTTTTTTAAATTTGTACATGTTTATTTGTTTCTTTACATGTGTTTTTATTTTTATTTTTTGGAACATCATTTCTTGCCACTGTATGTATGTATGTATGTATGTCTAGATCGATATATACATACAGGGTAAGAAATGATTTTGTTGGAAAAGCTCGTTTTGCATTATTTAAAATGATTTTGGCTATGCTGGTATGCATAAATGTGTGTGTAATGTATTTTCGAATTAGATAGATGTAATTTTTGGTCTTGTATGGTGTACTTTAGGTCATGATGAGGCTTGCTTTTGTATATTGTATTTTTTGGTGTACTTATATTTTGTCTGATGATAACTTGTTCTGTTTAACGACTGCAATAGTTAATTGTGTAATTGGTATGAATGGTATTTTAATTGTTTTGGGATGTGATTAATGAATGCTAATTGATTTATGGTGACTTGCTTGGGTTTAATAGTATACTTGTTTGTATTTAATGGTATTTTGTTTTAAATATTGTATTGTTAACATTGATTTGAAGAGTGTACATGGTGCATAGATTGTATGCATCATGTATACAATCGCAGAATGTAATTGCTATGTATTGGCTATGTATTTTATTGGCAACGGAGGACAAGGATGTTGCTGGCGAGGGGGCTTCTTATTGATGAGGTAAGTAGAACTTTATTAATGTTATTATGCTAGTTAATGTGTTTAATAATAGTCAGATAATCTATTATCCATATCTGGATAATAGTTATTTTGCACATTATTGTATTGTATGTGTGGGGGGGGGGAGGAATTGATGTATTTAATGTATAGGTCAGGTTTATTTTTTTAACATACAGGGTTTGTTCCTTTTGGTTCTGCGAGGGACCTCTGGAGACCACCTGCGGTATACTCGGGCTTCTCATGGGTATCAGGCTGCGTGGTCCACGGGGGACACCTGCGGGGAAGAACCGTTGGCCCCACCTGTGTGGGGGCACCGCGGACCCGTAGTGTGTGGGGAAGAACCGGTGGCCCCACATCTGTGGGGGAACCACGGACCCGTAGTGCCCACCCGTGGGTCCCCAGACCCCCGTTGGAACTACCCGAGGCCCCTCAGACACCTGTGGGTCTGACCCGGTGCTCCCAGACATCCGCGGGCCTACCGTGGGGACCCAATTGTGGCCCACGGTGACCCGCGGAGACCACCTGGTGGGCCATGGCGCCTGGCGGGACCCACCAACAGGCCTCCAGAACCTGTATGAAACAAGTTGCTGGTAACCTGTAGGTCTGTGAGGTGACCCGTCAGGCCCACCGGGGACTCACGTGGGCCTGGGGTATGAACCCCGTATGTCAAAGAAGAAATCATGTATTTATGGGGGGGCACAGGGGGTGAGGTATGTATTTAATAAATAGAATGATGTTTATTGTGGGCCTGTGTATTGTTTTTATTGTGGGTACTGGGGGTGGGGGAAGGCGGTATTGGCCCCAAGGGTATGTGGGTAGGCCTCCCTGCTGGGTAGTGGGTGAGGGTGGTTAGGCCTCACGGGGTGGGGGGTTAGTAGGGGAGGGTATGTAGGCCTCCCGAGTGGTGGGTGAGGGTGGGTTACCCCTTAATGACTGTAGCAGTTAATAACCGCTTTGGTGATTAAGGGGTTTGGGAATATTACATTGGCTGTTTTCATTCTTGTTCATGTTTTGCAGCATCGGTAGGGGCATGGACGGTGATGAAGATGAGGATGGCCTTCATCTTGTCAGCCGGACATGGGTGAGTACAATATGTATTTATTGTATTGATTGTTCTTTATGTATTTTAAATACACAGGGGGTGTATGTTGTTTATTGCAATGTTTATTGGGGGCAATTGTCCCCAATAAACATGCTATTATGCCTTAACCCCTTCATTGCCTTAGCGGCTATCCGCTATGGTAATGAAGCAGCATTAATGTATTTTAATAATATTGTGCGGGAGCAGGGGGTCCCCTGAGCTGAACTGCATTGATTTGTGGCTCAAGGACCCCCTGCTTCCCGAGTTACAGGCCCCGGTTTGGGGCATCGGTGACAGTGTCGCCGCCATCTTTATAGCGGGCACGTCGCGTATGGCACGCTATAAAGATGCCGGATACACTGCCACCCGATGACACATACCGGGGCCTGTAACTCGGGAAGCAGGGGGTCCCTGGTCCACACAGCAATGCGTTTTAGCTCAGGGGAACCCTGCTCACAGTACACTATTATTAAAAATACATTCATGCTGCTTCGCTACCATAGCACATAGCCGCAAAGGTAAGGAATGATTGTTTATTTATATGTGTGTTTTACTCATAGTGTAGATGTGCAGAGGGTCTCCAGAGCTGAACCGCTTTGGTTTTAGGTCCGGGGACCCCCTGCTTCCCGAGATACAGGCCCCTTTATGAGCTACCAATGCTGTTCAGCTCCGGAGACCCCCTGCACATGTACACTATGAATAAAATTGGATTTAAAATAATTTTTAATGTGCCGATGTTTGCGCAGAGAGAGCGGCGGATCTCTCTCTGCTGCAGACACATCTCGGCAGGGGACGGCTTCTCGGCAGCTTCTCGCCAGGCAGCTGTCTCGCCACCGGTTACTAGCCATTATTTCAAATGGTGGTGGAGCATTCATTCGCCAGGGATTCGGTCCTTCCTGCATACAGCGAGGTTAACACGCCAAAAACATGGCGAATTCAAACCCTGGCGAATGCAATTTTCCTCTGCTTAGTGCATAGACCCCTTGATCTATAAAGTTCCCTCCGGAACTGGAGTTGATAAATGCTGGGGCAGCAACCGAGATCCCTGGAGCCAAAAGCGATACTGAAATCAAAATTCTGCTAGGTAAAGTTTCCTTGGTGGTAGAGGATTTAGAGAGCGTTCCCACAGAGACTCCTCTGGGCTTCAATGGGAGTTGGCGTTTCCTGACTTGGATCTGGCCTTGAGTGGGCAGTGTGGAACGAAATGACCAGGATTACCACAGTACAAGCAGAGTCCGGAAGATCAGCGACGCTGTTTCTCTGAAGAGGACAGCCTGTTGCCAATTAGTTGCATGGGCTCTGGGGCATCAGCGACAGGAGAGATCAGAATAAACGTATACTTGCCGGGTCCCATGCAGGTGTGGTCCGGAGCATGGGAAGTACTATTGCCAAGGTCAGGGTAGGAGAGGTGTGGAGAGCAAGGTAAAGCCGAGATCAGTATTCCAGAGAGCGAAGGGCCCAAGGGCAGGCTGGGTCGGTACATGGGAGATCAGAACTAGGAACAAGGTAACAGAACAGGGACGAGGCAGGTTAAGCAGAGGCAAACACAGGTTAACGTGAGTCTATGATCAGCCAAAGTGCCAGTGGCACAGCTGAGCATAAGTAGCAGGCACTGACCAATCCCCCAGGGGGTGGAGCAGAGGCGTGACCTCTGCAGAGTCCAGTGATAGGCTGGATGGAATAAGGCAGCTGCAAGAGATGGAGCTAATGAGCTCTTCTTGACCCGTCGCTTGGGTGCGTCGCGCGCGCATCGCGTGTTGGTGACGCGCCATACGTCCAGCCTCTAATCCCAAAATGTGAGGTCTGCGCCTGCGCATGTGGGAAGAGGCGCGTGAGGGAGACCGGCAATGCAGAGGACCGACGGCGAGTGTCAGAGCGGGCCGCAGGTAAGTGCGTGCACGCGGGACCTGCGCGGGGACGCGTGTGGGCCCATGAGTCCTTACAGTTATAACTGTTGCATGTTTGAAGGAGGAGGGAAAGGTACCAGAGTAAAAAGAGGAGTTAAAAATGTGTGTGAGTGTAGGGATTATAGTAGGAGCAAGAGGTTTTAAGAGATGGAGGGAATAGGGTCAAGAGGGCAAGTGGTAGATTAAGAAGAGGCGATCAACAGCGACACATCCTCCTCAGCAGAAAAAGAGTCAAGGAAGGTATGAGGAGAGTTAGGAAGCGGTGTAGGATGGGAGGAGGAAACAGAGGGGATGTTCTGACGTATGGATTTCACCTTTTTCCTTGAAATAATCAGCAAAGTCCTGAGGAGAGATGGAGGAAGAAGAAGAGGCAGCTGAGGGTTATTTGAGTAGAGTTGGCGTGGGTTAGATTTGTGCGGGTAGATTAGTGAAGAAAAGTAGGTTTGTTTTGCTTGAGAGAGGGCAGTTGAAACAGGATAGCCTAAATTTGTAGTGAAGGAAGTCTGCGAGAGTGTGAGATTTCCTCCAGAGGCGTTCAGAGGAACGAGTGGAGGAATGCAGCATGCATGTGTGGGAATTTAGCCAGGGTCTGGGGTTAGAAGGGTGAGGACGACAGAGAGAAAACGGGGCATGTAGATCAAGAGAGGAGGATAAGGCAGAGTTGTAGTTCCTGACCAGGTTGTCAGGGTCTGTAGAGAGCTGAGAGAGGAGAGGGAAAAGCGTAAAGTGGAATCAAAGTCTGGTAGGTTAATAGAGTGCAGCTTTCTGCAGAAACGAGAGGTAGATGGAGTTGGAGAAGGGGAGAAGCGAGATAGAGAGAATAAGAGGAGGTGATGGTCAGAGAGAGGAAAGGGGGAAATGGAGAAATCAGAGAGAGAAAAGTTTTTAGTGAAAACCAAGGTCTAGGTAGTGGCCATTCTTGTGGGTGCTGGCTGCAGTCCACTATTGAAGGCCAAAAGAAGAGGTTAGAGAGAGAAAGCGGGTAGCCCAAGGTAGAGAGGGGTTATCAATGTGGCAGTTGAAGTCCCCAAGGAGACTCAATAGTATGTATTAAATTTAAAAGAGCGGTTGTGTCTTTAATATGTGCCGGCAATAAGCAGACATAAAAATAATCCACATATTGCGACAAATTCGCTGTGAGTGAACAGATCCCGGAGGACTATAGGCCTCCCAGGTTGGTTAATTATCAACCCACCCGGGAGGCCTATAGTCTCCATGATCTTTTCACTCACAGCGAATTTGTCGCAATATGTGGACTATTTTTTACAAAGATATGTCTGCGTATTGCCGGCACAAATTAAAGACACAACTATCATGGGGTCAGTTATGCCATACCTCCTTCTCCCAGGCAACGTCTTGTGACACGTTATGTTCTGCTCTAAGCAGAAGTACTGTATCACAATTTCTTATCCTGCAGAGAAAACGGCCTCACACCCTTTGTGTTGGGGGTATCGTGAGGATATTATTAAGAGAGGTCACTCAGAGTTGTATAAGATAAGACTCATGTTTATTGAGATACAACATGATAATAAGAAACAATAAGCAAAATTGTTAATAATCCAATACTTCTATTAATCTTTCTATGCAGAGATTATTTACTGGGTATGCTGTCATACTCACAAGCCAACTAGGTATTACGATATGTCATGCCAGTCTCGGTAGGTCTCGTCTGCTGTGGCCTGCCACCCGGTTCTGAAGTCTGGTTTAGCCTCACACAAACCTTTATTGCCCTTGTCATACGTCATGATTGTCTTCGTGGAAAACAAGGGAAATAACCCAAAAACTAGCAAAGTTTCCTAACTCATTTCTATCTGCGTAGCAAAATAACCACAAGATGTTTGTGGTCTCATATCCGTGCCGTTTATCGTAAGCTCATGCATTGAGAAGGCGTGAACACCTGCTCTGCTAAGATTTCTTATCTCATCAGCAAAATTCTGTTTGCAAACTTCAGATATCTTATGTACTTATCCCAAAGCAACAAACTAGTGAATATGTGACAGTATGCCCAAAGCTGTACTTAACACATATGTATGCTATGTATGAACCTGTGCTACCCGCTCAAAGCTGTACTTAAAACATATGTATGCTATGTATGACCCTGTGCTACCTGTAATCCATAACACAACCGCTGTTTTAAATTTAGTACATACTATTGAGTGGAAAACAAACTATAGATGGGTTACATTCGATGTACAGTGCCTTTATACTTGTATACCACATTCAAAAGGTCTAGAGGCAGTAAAAGAAGCCCTAAGTAATGATCTTGATCTGCATAAATTAAATAGTGAATTTATTCTCAATGCTCTTCAAATTATTCTGTCGCCTAACTATTTTTTATTTATGACACAATTTTACATTCAGTTCTGAGGGACAGCAATGGGGACCCGTTTTGCCCCCAGCTTTGCAAACATCTACATGGGGGCATGGGAACAACGATGCATCTGTAATAATAATCCATTCGCTAATAGGATAATTATGTGGTGCAGATACATCGATGATGTGCTCTGTATCTGGGTTGGTGATGAGGACTCCCTGAATGAATTCAAGATTTATTTGAATCGCAATCATTTTTACCTTTTGTTCACTTCGGTGAGTAATAATACCTCAATTGACTTTTTAGATTTACATTTAGAGGCTAAAATAGGATCACCTGTTACTACCAAGACATTCTTTAAGAAGGTAAATACTAACAGTTTGTTGTTATCAATGAGTAAACATAAAAGATCATGGATCAACAACATACCTTTAGGGCAATTTATGCGTTTGAAAATAAACTGCAGTCTTCAAGTCGATTTTGAGGCCCAGTCAGTCACCTTATTTGCTAAATTTATTCAGAGGGGTTATAATGCGGCCCAACTTATTGAATCTTTAAAGAGAGTTAATAACACGGAATGAGATTCACTTTTATTGCAGAAAGGAAATAATAAGAAGATAACCAATATTAAGGAAGGTACAGATGAAACTATCCAAGTTCCATTTGTTACCAACTTGAATTCTGTGAGCAAAATTACACAGGATATAGTGAATAAGAATTTGAAAATTTTATGTAACGACCCTATCTTGGGCCCATTTCTAGAAAAAAAAACGAGCTTCATTTATCGTAACAAAAATGTAAAGAACCATTTGGCTCCTAGTGATATAGGACCTACTTTAAATTTAACGACTGGGGTTCCCTGGATGCCTGTACAACCACCAGGTAAGTTTGGCTGTGGAAAGTGTATGGCCTGCGTTATGCTTAATCCGGAGACGAAAACTTTTTGTTCTAATACTACTAAGGAACATTATACGGTTAATTATATTTAAATATTTTAATATTCTATTAATATATTTATTTGATTGTGTGCTTTATCTCTCTCTCAAGTGGTTTTGTTTACTCTCCCCGTTAATCATTTATTATTTTCCCATTTTGTATTCCCTTTTTATTAATGTCACTCATTAGTTCGTCACTTATACAATTCATTTTGTCTGTTTGATTTTCACTATATATCTCATTTATTGACTCCCATATATAGTTTGTCTTTTTGAGGAATTTACCCTTGTTGAGTCTGCTATTAACTCTATTCTCTTTTATTTTTAGATTTAATTTAATTAATAATTTAATATGTATTATGTTTGCTCTTTGTTTTCCCCTTACCCCGTTTTTTATTAAATATACATTGTATTAAATATGTTGATTTTAGCCTATTATATAATGCTCTGTGTTATATCCTAAACGTTTTATTTTGATCAGCTGTGATAGCACCGTTGTGACTGGCCAGTGTTTTTTCTCCCCCTGGTCCAATCACAGGGGTTTGTGGGTTATATAGAGTGTCTCTCAGTATTTTATTAATATATCCCTGATGAAGTTAGCTAACGCTAACGAAACGCGTTGGACTTGGGGCTACAATTCTGTGCACTTTATTTGTAAGTTCCTCTTACTCATTTGGGACGATACTACATGCTGCGCCTCAAGGTTTAATACCGCTACGATCTCCGTTGCTGTACATCTGCTAATCAAGCGACGGTTGCCCACTGACATCATCAGTACTCACCGGAGCTCTGCCTCGTGCAGTCCGCGTTCTCTGGAAGCACAGAGGTGCCACAAGGTGATATACTCGGCGCGAGAAATCAGGTGGACAATGTCACGATGACACCAACTTTTATCAACACATTTATATTTCTGGGTACTTGATTGAACAGAACAAGTTGCAAAATAAATTGTGATTTATTTCCTTAACAGACAAACACACGACATCTGCAGAATACACTTGAAAACAACACTTACGGGAATCAGGGAATGAAAGAAATTGTCCTTTGAAACAAAAGAAATTGTCCTCTGCTTGCAAGCGCAAGAAATGCAGCCTTGGTTTTAAAAGTCCTGTGGTTATGTGGTTATTAACCCCTTCACTCCTGGACTGGTTGCTGCTGTACTGGAACAAAGTCTTGCATCTTTACATCATGGATTAAAATTGAGGAATCACCCTGGGAATAATTGGGAAGCCACAGTTATAGACTGTCCAAAGCTATCTTTAACATGTGGATCCAATCCCCTTGTGGGAACAAAAAAAACCACGAATAGCCAAGTGACCCACAATTCATAAGACCGGTCAAGAGGGCTGTCCGGTGGGCAGGGCGCATGGGTCAGGTTGACGCCCAGGCCACTTAGCATACCTGGGCTACACCCATAACTTGGGGCCACTGTGTCTGGTCTCTGTCTCAAAGGTGTCTCTAGCCTGACATCTGCTATGCATCAGTATGCCAGTATTGTATACATTATGGGTCTCTGGGTCTTTTCATAATTGACACTATTTTAGACAGGGGGACTCTAAATCTGTGGGAGCCTTTTGAGGCTCCGTCATAAAAATAATTACAGCCCTTTGAGGCTTGGTCATAAAAATACTGAAGCTCATTCACCCATATCACAGCTGGATGTAAAAGTAATTCCTGCTTGGACTTACAAAAAAATACCTCCTGCCTTACATTTAAGTTCTGCCATAATGTGTCAGTTAGAGGGTATGGCAAGCAATGCATCTTGTCTTTTAACCTCGCAGACAGGGACTGGCCTGCAAATGGGGAATAAAAATGGCGGGGACAGGGCAACAACAGTAATGCATGGCAAATCAGGGATTAACCCTTTCCTCCCCGTCAGAGACAAGGACTGAGGAGATTACCTACAGGAGTCGGTGTCCCCCAAGGATTAAGGGATCCTGGATGTTCCAGCTGGCTGTGAACGCATGACCGGACGATCAGTGTGGGAGTTGCAGTGTGTGGTAACATGTCCCTAACATGTCTTGCTCTTTTACTATTACCTTGATGTACGTGCATTACTTATCTGCTATTTGGAAACAATATATTTTATAACATACTATACTATCAGACTTTGAGCTGTTTTTCTTTTCACCTGTTCTCTACATTTATGTTATGGCTTAGAATAAAGAGGGATAATAAATGTGAAGCTGCAGGTAACAAACATAGCTAAGCAGTATAAGGCACCGGATTTAGGCTCAAGTCGCTCCAGAGGTGTGGGTTTGAAGCCCACCTCTGCCTTTTGCAAAGAGATACTAAGCATATCAGTTAAGCCCAGCGAAGTTCGTCAAGGCTGTTACTTCCAGCCAATTTGTAAAAAAAATTCCGGATGGGAGTAAAGGAACCCCAGGGTATTTAAGAAATGATAGGCGTCATAGTCAAAAAAAAAAAGGCAGCATTAATTAGGTTTGTGACAGAGCGGGGTTAACACGGTCAGTTACACGTTTATTGGGGTACAGAGAGGCAATAAGTGGCTGACCACTGCTGGGATGATGTATTTCATAGAGCTTGTTGGCAGTGTTGAACAAGACAAGTGGAGGTAAAGGCTGGTTCAATCACAGACAAACAAAAAATAAAAAATTGGGCACTCTAACAGCTGCCCTAAATTAGTTTTATGACTAATAAGGGGCCCCTGCTTGATCTAGTTGTATATTTTGCCCATTACGGAATTGCAACATCGCATACAGCAATGGTGGAATAAACCAGCTTTGTACCACACACATGTTGAGAAGTTGAGGAATATATTTTGTATAGGTCATGGCGGCACAGAATTATGAGCCTTTGACTGAATAGGCTGCGCAGTTAATCTTTGCCCAGACTTTAAGGACAATTTTCCCCATTGTAACAATATAAGCCCACCTCTGTTATAAATCAGCGGTGAGACTGACAGTTTTACGGCAGAGTAAAAACCCTCCTACAAAATGGCGTTTAACTAAACCCTGCAATATCTAAATGTACTTATAACTTTCCTTAACTTTTACTTACACACACGTGAGTCACATCAATACATTCAGGTGTTCATGGCGGATGCAAAGAGACCGAACATGAATGTCTTAATCCTACATTTAAGTGACAACTTATTATCTGTTCCCCAGTACCTGCCAGACCTCCCATATCTGTACCCCTTGTGCTCATCACCCTGTCACAAATACAAATATCAAAATTGTATACGTCAGCATCGCTGTTAAGTCCCTGATTCCATGTTTAATATCTTGGGGTGGCATAGGATAGACCCACCCCATTGGCAATCCATAAATGCTTTGAAAAACCTTTTATTTATGTCAGAGACCCTGTCTGGCAGAACATATGTCCTTGTAAAAAATATCAGTTTTTACCACTAGGCCTGCAAAAGGTGTTAACATACCATAAACCCTCTCTTTGTACTTTTCGCACCCAACTTCAATCAAGCCCCTTTGAAGCTCCCACAGATTCATGACAAGCCAGACAAAAAATATTGTATTTTCAACTTCAAACTGTAGCTCATTAATCACTGAAGCACCAGAGGGATTAAAATACCTAATATCTCAAGATATTATCATGACAGGGTATATTCGTTTCAGCTCTATAATCTGTAATCTGTTACATAGTTACAGTTACAAGAGGTTGAAAAAAGACATCAAGTTCAACCTTTGCTAAATTTAGACAACAGATACTTGATCCTATATATATACTTCCTTATTGATCCTATATCTATACTTCCTTATTGATCCAGAGGAAGGCAAACAAAAAACCCCAGTGACATATCATCCAATTTATCTCATAAAGGGAAAAATAAATTACTTCCTGACTCCAAGAATTGGCAATCGGATTAATCCATGGATCAACACCCTTCCCTTGTATACTTGTCCAACCTTTTTATTCCACAAATCTATTGTATCTGTCATCACAGTCTCCATGGGTAATGAATTCCACATTTTAACTGTCCTTACTGTAAAGAACCCTTTCCTTTGTTGCTGGTGAAATCTCCTTTCCTCCAACCTTAAGGGATGCCCCCGAGTCCTTTGTACTGCCTGTGGGATGAATAGTTAATTTGAAAGCTCCTTGTCCTGTCCCCGAATATATTTGTATATAGTTATCATATCCCCTCTGGCACACGCCTCTTTTCTTTTTTTTTTTTTTTAAATATTTTTCCTTTATTGGTGTCACAGCGGGTAGGTACATGTTACAGAAACTGGTTAACAAGCCAACTTGTATATACGGCGCAGTACATGTACATTACATGGGAGAGGTAAGCGACACACAATAATCCCTTTTCCTTTTTTCAGTGATGAAAAGAAGGGGGGGAGACGAAGGAAGGGTGGATAGTTGGGAACGACTTTGGGAAGAGAGAGGGGGAGGACGGGAGGAGGTGGGGGGTATGGGGGGGGGGAGGAAGGATTTTGAGGTCGTGGTCGGGGGTGGGGGGGGGAGGGGTGTTGCTGTAAGGTTTATGTGGGGTTGTAGTCCTGGCCAAGGTTCCAGACTGATAAAATTGTGGGGTTTTTTGTTTCAGCATTGCCGTCAGTTTCCATAGTCATAATTCGTCTATCCTAGAGATCACTGTCCTTCTGGAGGGGGCTTTAATTTTCTTCCACGCCGCCGCAACACAGGCATCTCGCAGCCGTCAATATTGCCGCTGTGAGTCTGGCAGGGGGCAGGGAGGTTGTCGATTGGTTTTCCCAGCACGTAGGTCAGCGGGTTCCGGGTATTTCTATATCCAGGGTCTCGGTAGGAGGCCCTGGATCCGGGACCAGAATTCTGGGATCTCCGGGATGTCCACCCAATATGGACATGTCCCCCCTTTGACCACAACCTCTCCAGCATTCATCTGAAGTGCCTGGGTAGATTTGGCTCAGTCTTACTCGGGGTCAGGTACCAGTGAAATAATATTTTATAGATGTTTTCTTTTGTGACGGAACAAATGATGTTTTGGGGGCTGCCTCCAGTATCCTCCCAGTCCTCAAGGTCCAGTGTTGGTATTAGAGCTTCGTTCCATTTCTGCATATACAGGTGATTGGGGGGGGGCTGGGATGCTCGAGCGTTTTTATATATCTCCGATATGAGGCCCTTTGGTATTCGCCTTTGAGGCAGAGGTCTGAACTGGAGCGCGGCGGGAACTTTAGGGTAGGGGCTGGTTCTAAGGAGAGTGTCGAAATCTGAGGTATTGGAATGTGGGGTAAAGCGGGGGATGAAAATTTAGCTCTTAGTTCCAGGGGCATGGCGCTCGTCTTTTTCCAGCAAATCCGCAACCACTCTGATGTTTAAGCCTTAAAGGGCTGAACTGAATGGGTTCGGGCACACCCGGGTGGGAAGTCCGGGTTCCCGAATAAGGGGGGGTCAATTGAGAGGGGGTTGAGTTGAAGCTAGGCCGTATTTCCCTTTGGTTTTTACCATGTCGACCACCGCATTCTTAGCCCCGAGGCTAAGTCTCAACGATTCTGTTTTTTGTGGGATGGGGACCACAATAGAGTTGGGAGGGTGTTTGGGGACGTGGTGGTGTTCTATCTAGCCAGCCAATTGAGGGGGGGGGCTGTTCCATACTACCCCTGCCTCAATTGGGGTCTGATTGGTAGTACGGAGTATGTCCGGTGCCCCCAGGCCCTCTCGTCCTCGAGGCCAAGAGTACTGACCGTGGGACCTGGCTCTCCGTTGTTGCCAAATAAACCTTAGGATATGGGCCTGGATATTCCTCAGTTCTGCTAATGGTACGGGACGGGGGGGTCTGAAAGAAGTAGAGTAAACGGGGTAGGATATTCATTTGGTGGATACATCTTCCGAAAAAGGAGATCTGGTGGGTAGCCAGGTCTCTAGATCTTTTAAGATTTGGCGGAAGAGGGGGGGAGTAGGGGGTAGTAATTTGGGATAATGAGTTTATGAGCTCGCTATTTATTCCAGGTACTTGATAGGGAACTATTCATTTGTATTTAAATTTTTTTGTAGGGCTGACCAAACGGGGTTCGGTAGGGAGATGCTGAGCGCCTCCGACTTGTCAGTATTGACTTTATAGTCTGACAGTTGGCCAAATTGTGAGGAGTTTTTCTAGGTTAGGGAGGGAGGGAGGGGGTCTTAACATGGTGGGATTATGTCATCGGCGAACAGGGATATTTTGTATTCCTGTCTACGATTGGGATACCTTTATAGTGGGTTCAGTTCTAATTCGGGCGGCCAGGGGTCTATGGAAGGGCAAAGAAAAAAAGTAAAGGGGAGAGGGGGGCAGCCTGTCTAGTGCCGTTTTGTATTTTTATTGGGTTGGAGCGGCCTCACGGGAGTTTTAGTAGGGCTGTGGGTTAGTATAAGAGGGCCCGGACGCCAGCAAGCAGAAATGGTCCGGAGAGAAGCCGAATTGGCTCATCGTTTGGTGCGAGGTAGGACCATCTGATGCGTCAAAGGCCTTCTCCGCGTCGAGGGCTTAGTATCAGGGCCTGGGATTGTTTGAGGTGACACGTGGTCTATTATATCAATAATTTTGCGGGTGTGTTGTCAGAGGCTGTCTCCTGACACAAATCCCACCTGGTTATAGAAATAGTCTCTGGGAGAATAGGATTCAGCCTGTTTGCGAGAATTTTGATGAAAAGGCTGAGGTCGGAAGTTTAGCAGGGATATTGGGGGTTGTGGTTATGCCGCATTGAAGTGGGTCTTGCCTCTTTATGTATAATAGCCAGATTGGCTGTGACATAGTGTCTGGGATCTGTGATCCTGCATGAAGGAATTGTACATTTCTAGGAGGTGAGGGGACAGGGGGGGCCTACAAATTATTTTTATAATAAACCGTTGGTAAATCCAATCCCGGTCAGTTGTTTTAGCTATTTTTGAAGTGAGAGATATTGACTTTTTTTTAGTTCCTCTGAGTTAATTTTCTTATTTAAGAACTCGAGTTTCTTGTGTGAGGGATGGGAGGTTGCATTTGGTTAGTAGTCGGAGGGTTATGTTTTGGCGTTATCCTGTGGTGTGGCAAGTGGGTGGGGAAGGTTGTAGAGATCCGTGTAGAACTCTGCAAACCCACTTGCGTGATCTTTTCTCATATAAGAGATTAGACCGCTTTTAGTCTGATCTTTGTGATCTGGGTTTGCCTTCATGCCTCTTAATTTGGAGGCACAGAAGTTTGTCGCTTTGTTGCCCCTATCGTAAAAAACCGCTGTTTGGTCATTTCAGGGCTCTCTCTAACACGTCCAAGTTGAAGCAAATTTAGGTAGGCGGATCTCGCTTTCTCGAGTGCTCTGAGCACCTTTTTCGATTAGGGATAGCTTGTGTGAGCGCTCTAGAAGCCAAGAATTTTATCAGTTAAGTTCATTTGGAGGCTTTTTTTTAAGTTTTTTTTGGTAGGAGGCTATTGATATGAGTTCCCTCTGATGGTGGATTTGTGGGCCTCCATAGAGGTTGCTGCGAAGGTACTGAGCCTTTGTATTTGGAAAAAGGTGAGCAGTTTTTGCTTAATGTTTTGACTACTTGTGGGTCGTTGAGGAGCGAGTCGTAAGTTTCAATTATATGGTTAATGACCTTGACGAAAAGGCAGAGAGAGGGTGGTGCGATAGGGGCATGGTCGGACGACCAGTTATTGGGCCTATTTCGGGATGTGAGGATGCCTGGAAACATTATTGGTGCCTAGAAAATAGTCGATCCTCGAGTAAGACTGATGGGGGGTTGAGTGAAAGTAGTAGTCCGCTGACCCGCGTGCTGGGCCGCACACATGTCTGTCAGAGAGTACTCTTGAGGAATATCTTGGAATTTTGGGCTTGTTGTCTGTAGTTGGGTGGAGTATGGGGCAGTGAGTAGTTTGGCCTGATCTGTCAATGGGGATGGGACTAAGTACCATACGTTCTCGACAAGGAGAGAAGGAGGAGAGCGTCGATTGGTCGTAGAGTGCTAAGGAGGTTGTAGGAATTGAGGTTTGGTTGGCTGTTTGGGGCATAAGATTAAGGTAGCTATGGGGGGCCTGAGAGCGTTGCATGGGAGTAATATATATAGTCCCTCGGGTCTTTGGTTATCAGCGTCGGGGCAAATGGTATATTGTTTTAATCAGGATGGCCACCCTCTTTCTTGCTGGGAGAGGAGAGGGAAGCAAAAAACGCTTGGGGGTAGTGTGGTTTAAATGTGTTTGGTGGGTCTGTGTGTTAATGGGTTTTCTTGAATGCAAAATTATATCACCTTAGTCTTTTAAATTCTGGAGGGCTAATTTGCGTTTGCGGACCGAGTTAAGGCCTGACGTTAAGGGAAATAATTTGATCGACAGCCATTAGTGGGGGGGGGGGGGTCTCGGGGATAAGACCTGTACCTGAGTTTATTCCCATGTCAGGGTTGATTTGAGCGTCGGGGTGTGCATGTGCGGGGGGGGTTTATTGGTTTTCCCGCGGGGGCGTGCTGGGGGAGGGCGACGGGGGGAGGATGGGGTGGGGGGGAGAGAGGGGAGGGGGGGAGACACAAGAGGACAAAGAAAGAGAGTGGGCTATCCTGGAGCCCGAAAAGTTCCTCTTTGACATTCTAGTGTCAGGGAGGTGGTGGGGTGCAAAAAGAACCCCATAGGAGAACTTTCCCGGGGGGCGTCACCACGGACCGCAGCCAGTAAGAAGGGTCGGCGCCCCCATGATTGTAAGTAGGGGGGGGGGGGGAGGGTCCTAAGTAAGGAGGAGAAACTCTGGTTACGGAGGCTTACTCTCCTACGGTTAGTACTATAACTGGTCTTTTACATCCTTTGCGCAACATTGTTTCCTTTTTGTGGTAGTTTGTTTTCCCGGGGGGGTCGTGGGCGGGGAGGGAGGGGGGAGAGGGGGGGAAGGGGTGAGCGGGGGGTCAGGGGGGGTGAGGGGGGGGGCGAGGATGGGGGGGGAGGGAGAGGGAGAGGGAGGGGGGGAGGGGGGGGGGGGAGGATGGTCGCGGAGGAGGGCGGAGGGAGGAGGGGGGGAGGGAGAGGGAGGGGAGGGGGGGGGATAAGGGAGGGGAGGGGGAGGGGCGGGGGGAGAGGGAGTGGGGGGCGGGAGGGGAGAGGGGGGGAGGGGTGAGGGAGGGGAGGAGGGGGGGGGGGGGAGGGGGGTGGAGGAGAGGGGGGGGGGAAGGGGGGGGTCTGGTGTTTATAGTTTGCACTGGTAGGGCAGGTTACTCTTAGTGGGGGTATGTCCTCAGGTGATTCCCACATTAACCTTGTGATTGTACATGATATGCAGAAGCAAAGGTGGATAAATGCAATATTTCGGTTTGAGGGGGGCGGGGGGGGGGGGAGGAGAGGGGGAGGGAGGAGGGGGGCGGGGGTAGAGGGGGGGGGTAGGGAGGGGAGGCGGGGAGTGGGGTGAGAGAGGGGGAGGAGGGAGGAGGGGGGGGGGGGTGGGAGGGGCGAGGGGGGGAGGTGGGAGCATATAGGATAGGATACACATAGTTTGGGCAGCTGGTTTAAACATTACTCTCGGGGGGAGTTCCATTCCCAGGCCGAGGTCACTCTTATACCTGCTGTTTGGCCTATGCTTTATACATTGATATGTAGCATTACCGGTTGGTTTGACATAAGACATTTCTCCTCTAGGGGGGGGGGAGGGGGGGGGAGGGGGGGAGGAGGGGGGGGGAAGGGGGGGGGCGGGGGAGTGGGGGGGGGGAGGGGGGGGGGGGGGAGGGGGGGGGGGGAGGGGGGAAGGGAGAGAGGGGGGGGAAGGGGGGGGGTCTGGTGTTATAGTTTGCACTGGTAGGGCAGGTTACTCTTGTGTGGGGGGTATTGTCCTCAAGGTTGTTCCCACAATTAACCTTGTGATTGATACATTGATATGCAGAAGCAAAGGTGGACTTACATGCAAATATTGCTGCCGCCGGTTATCTGAGGGGGGGGGAGGGGGGGACGGGGGGGTGGGGGGAAGGGGGGAGGGAGAGGTGTTGGGGGAGAGAGGGGAGGGGGTAGGGAGGGGGAGGTGTGTGTGGAGAGGGGGAGAGGAGGAGGCGGGGGGGAGGGGAGGGCGGTGGGGCTCTGGTGGAGGGTGGGAGCAATATAGGATACACATAGTATGGCAGCTGGTTTAAACATTACTCTCGGGGGGAGTTCCATTCCCAGGCCGAGGTCACTCTTATACATTGCTGTTTGGCTATGCATTTATACATTGATATGTAGCATTACCGGTTGGTTTGACATAAGACATTTCTCCTCTAGGGGGGGGGGGGGGGGGGGGGGGGCAGGTGGGGGGGAGAGGGGGGGGGAGGGAGCATACATTATTCGTGACCTTGACATTTTATTTAAACATTGCTCTCGGGGGGAATCTCATTCCTAGGCCTAGGGGTCCCTTGCATTATGTCTTTTTCATCTAGTCAGTCAGTAGTTGGTCATACATTGGCATATAACTATACAGAGGGCTGGATATAAACAAAGTACAGAGGTTAAGCATAGTACAGGTCTTCTCTTGTGGGGAGGGGGGGGTAGGACTGGGGGGGGGGGGGGGGTAGGGATTAAAGATAGAAAAAATAAGCAAAATTGTGTATACCATTTTTGTAGAATGATAAGTATATACATGGGGACAGAAAAATTATGGTTGGGGGCGGGCTGCCAATTGCCCAATCTCCAATGGCTCGGGGCGTTAAAGAGAAGAAAAGGGGGGAGAGAAGGGGGGGATGGGTTCTAAGGGTTTGGGACGGGATAAAAAAGGGCGAGCAGACAGGAGGTGGGGGGTTGTTGGGAGGGGGGGGAAGGTAGGGAGGGTTTAGTAGGATGGCGTTTCCGGTAAGGGGAGGGTTCACGCCGACAAGGAACTTGGGGGGTTTGGCTCTCCCACTTAAGAGGGCGTAAGTAAAATTGTCTGATTAGCTGAGGGGGAAGGGAGGAGGGATGGAAGTGTAGTTGGGGGTGGGGGGGGGGTTGTATTAGTTGGGGTGCGGTAAGGTGGGGCATATTGTATAACCTTTTCTAGCATTTGGGGATTATCTCTGAGGTGGGGTTAGTTTCGTGCCAGGATGTTGTTTGGAGGTGTATGGTTGAATCTTGAGGCTTATATGATGTGTCACTTGCTGTGATGTGAGCTGTTGTGTCTGGTGCTACTCCGGTTCTGTTCAGGGTGGGGAAGTATACGGGGCGGAGAGGGGTGAAGGGGGGGCAAGGGGGGACAAGGGGGTTCAGGGGGGGGACCATACAGTTGCGGGTTCAGTTGGGAGCCTTATAATTCTGGGGGGGGAGTTTCAGTAGGGGTGTTCAATTGGGTCTAGATCTTGTACACATATATCCTCGTTTTGCGGAAGAGGGGAGAGGGGGGGGGGGTAACTCGGGGGGTAGCGGAGAAAGCCAGAGATGTAGGATATCTTATATACCTTTGGGGAATATCGGGGTACATCATAAGGGGAGAGAGAGAGGGGGGGGGAAGTTTCTGTTTATACAACCTGCCCCCTGTGGAAGAGGGGGGGGGGGGAAAGGGTGGCTCCGGGAACGAATCCTGGGTTGCAGTGTCCATAGCAGGAGTCTCTGGCTCTGGTATCTTGGCGTGTGGGCACATTGAATCAGGAATCCAGGGCACTTCATGCTCGTCAGGAGCACCGACCAGGTGTGCCTGTGTAGGTGTGCAGCAGCTGACCCGCGTCTCCGGAGCCCGGATCTTCGTTGGTGCAGCTCCGAAGCACGTAAGTGTCACGAGAGGACCGCGTCCGGGGAGGAGCAGCGCGGATGCCGTTTCCTCCCGTTGCTGTCCGAGACACCACGGGTGGGGCCTCGTTTTTTTTTTTGCACAGGTAATTGCCCTCCTTTAAATAACTATGGGATGATGTCCACGTACTTGATGAAGTGCAAGGCTGTTCAATAAACATAGCCAAGTTGTGAACTCCAAACAGGGATACGAGAATTATACGGCTTAATTATGTTTCATCAGGCACATAATGATATTTGACTATGATTGTTAAGGTTAAGCTTTGTAACTACATTTATTCAACAAGTATTTATGGAATATGGTAATGAATCGTACCACTTGTGAACGCAACACTAGTCATCTCATTTGGATAACAACACATGACATGACGTTCAAATAATACGTTGCAAATGTAGTAGTTAGATGTTAGGAGTCACATGTGCAAATAACATATTATATGTGCATAATGCCATAATTTCATTGCCCTCAGGATACTTGCTTTGATTATTGTTTCCAAATCGTCTAAAAAGGAAAATGGGGTATATTATAGATCTGTTGTAGTAATTCTGAATGAACTGATTAGTAATGCATCGGGTACAATGTAAAACCTGCAATGTATTGAGGTCCAATGCGGGACGTTTTCCAAAAAAGAGAGGCAGGTACACAAAACATGTAAACATACAATAACGCTACATTTTGTTTTGATCATGCGTTATACATTAAAAGCATTCATAAGTGCCTATACCAACCTTACTATACGAGGATCTGTTAGAAGTGTCAAATCTGTACATCATTAATCAATTATTGATAGAAGCAACTTAAGTAACATGTTTCAATGATGTTGACCTTCTTTCTGTAGAGTTTACTATAGGAGTTTCCCTGGAACATCATACTTAAGACTAATGTGACAGCCAAAACATCATAACATAGACAAGTATGACAATGTTCTGCCTATTTAATATACGTAAGCGGTGACACGATGATCAGTTGAAAAAACGACACTGTGATGCCAAGCACAATTTTTATTTTGAGCAATAGCACTTAACACCCCTATACGTTTAAAGTCCGATCTCCATTGGGACTCCATGATGTAGAGATGAGCCTATTTTTATTTAATGCCGTCCCAGGAAACCTTTCCGATCCTTCTCCCTCCAACTTGCCAACTTAGTTGGCGGGACAAATTGCCGTCGTAAAATCTCAATTTTGGTGCCGATCAGCACCGATAAGCTGACGGGGGCTACTAGAATAAAGGCGATTCAAAAAAGAAACGAAAGTGCCGTTAAGTGGATTATCGCCACCGCCTGCCGATAAATTTTATATCGGGAATCAAAATAATGCCGCTTTGGCCACTTATCGCGCGCTTACTGATCGCAAATGCAATTTTGGGGGAAAAAAGCGAAGAAAGACTTAATCTGCGCGTACTGCAATGAGGCCTATATCCCTTCCAATGACGAGGAACTGAAGTCTGCCCCGGGACCAGCGTGATCGAGGATGGAATGGACTCTCGCGAATATCTGTTGTGTCCTTGTATATTACGACAGGCAGGATTGGGTCTCCGAGATACGATCCGGGAAATGTACATTTGAACAAAGTGTTATCAGAAGAGAAATGATGAAAGACAGAGGGTATACTTATGTATGGGGAGGGAGGCGAAAGTCAATATGCTACAGGGTTTTGATCCGTTCGGGACCTTGAAGGGACCCAAAGAAATCTAAGGAGCCAACTCTGGAGAAGGAGTTTGCGCTTGATATTTTTTGAAAATGCCAAAACTATGGTCTACCGGTTTGTATTCTGGCCACACCTGACGGCGGCTCCGATTCTGCTTGTGTCTTTAGCTTTGAACGGAACCTTGCAAGCTCTTTGAATCTTTTTCCAAGAGTTCTGTAGATCGAGCGAAACCCGTGAGATCTGCCTTCACGGGCCAACCAGGAGGCGAGGGAGGCCGAACGGGAAGATTGCTGGGATGGAACCAGCAGGTTTATGAAAACAAGGCGATTTTTGCCGTGGACTCATTCTTCAGTGAATTAATAGCGATATCTGGCACCAAGGGTAATAGAGTTCCAACCCCAATGTGCTGACTTGAGATTCACACCAATTGCATCCCGAAGATACTGCCCTCAAGGTCTGGTTCATTCCCCGTAGGGCCATGGTCTGCGGGGTGGTAACCCGAGGAGAAGCGAAGGCAGTCTCTAGAAAAAAAGCTCGCCAAAATTAAGCTTAGAGATGATTTGAATACCTCTATCAGACACACTAGGGAAAATGGTACACAGTGTAACTTAAAAAATTTCTTTAGAGGACTTCGGTGACGTCACAGCCGATGGTCTGCTAGTGGAGGAGCTCCCGGCGCCCTCCTACCAATATAAACATAGAAAAGCTTATTCCCCACCCCAAACCCCCCGAAAAAAAAAAATCGATCCCACACCGAGAACTCACACTGGAGAGATGGCAGGGAAGCCGCCGAGAGGAAGAGTCATGCCCCGTCACCAAGTTCTTCGCTCCGGCGCAACGCCTAGCTGAGCTACAGCTCAGGGATCAAGATGGCGCGGAGAAGAACCGGAGTCTCGAGGTGCGCAGCGGCCGACAGAGCCGCACCGACTCGTATAGATCCCCCCGTCCTAAATAAAGACTTTTTTGATGCCCTAATATTAAAAATGAGGAGGGGAGTTCAAGTAGGACACGGAAAGGCCCTCCAAACAAACCATCCGGGCAGAAGGTAGACAGCTACTGACGGACGCGGCCGGAAGACCCTGGAGGTTAGTGGAGTAGCCTCAAATGAAAGACTGAGAAAACGCGAAGAAGTACTGAGATGTGGAGAGGCGATTCGGCATATACAGACAAGTTAGAGGACATTGGAGAAACAGGGAGCGAAGGCAAAACATCCGCCTCAAAAAAGCATCCCAGAAACTATCTCTCACGAAGAACTCCAACCATTCCTCCGCAGACTCTTTCTCAATCTCCCTGATCTATCAGATACATGACCTGCAACACACGGAGCCGTGCCCACAGAGCCCTGGCCCGAAATCATCGACCCAAACCGACACAGAGAGTGGTGCTGAGAATGAACGATATACTCTGCTAAAGACCGCATCATGGCGGCGGCCAGAGAATGTAGGACTTGTGTCCATGGACGGGGCACAATCCAACTCTACAACGACCTTTCCCAGATAACAATGAATAAAAGAACGCGCTGCCCCACTTACCTCCTACCTCATCAGAGACCAGGGGGTAAAGTTCGCTGGGGGTTCCCCTTCAAATAGTGGTGCTCCGTAATGGCCGCCACCACACAGTGACAACCTGAAGGCGCTAAAAACTTCCTGAAGCGCTAGGGATCCCTCTCCCACCACGAAGAGCAGTCGCCCAACAATACCTATGAGACGTCAGAGACCCCCCACAAAAGCCCCCCCGAACATCGGGGAGACTGGCGAGCCAGCGATTGGAGCGCACGGTGAATCCGGATGATCCCGAACAACACGTAGGCCAAGGGAGAAAGGCTAAGAAAAAACACAAGATGGCCACCCACCAGTCATCCCACGCGGACCAAGAGGCACACTGAGATAACGTCAAACACCCAACGCAAGAACCCCAAGTGCACAAATAGCACCCCTCGGATCCCCGAGAGAGCCCCTAACCCCCCCGAACTATTCCCATCGCTCTCCCACCAGCGTCACCTCGACCTCCACCAAGTCGCCCCCACCCCCCCAGTCCCCCCCCCCTCCACCCTCACCACTCCCCTCCCCCTCTCTCTTCCTCCTCCCCTCCCCCCCCCACCCCGCCACATCTACCAAGCCTCCTCCTACCCCCCTCCCGCACAGTTCAACGCTTCCACTCACCCTTTAGTCCTGCCTCCCCGAGACGAGGGGAATATGAGGGCCCCTGCCGTTTCCTCCCGTTGCTGTCCGAGACACCACGGGTGGGGCCTCGATTCCCCTCGGTCTCGGGGAGAGACAGAGAAGGTGAGTGGACGTTTTACTTGTGGGGGGACGGGGAGGGGGAGGCTAGGGGGGGGAAGGGGGGTAGGAGTGGGCTTTGGGTAGATAGTGGCGGGG
>WSYH01003334.1:47527-69146 GCA_036426205.1 Ascaphus truei
GGCGGGGAGGGGGAGATAGTTCGTGGGGTGGGAGTTGGGGGGCCTCTCGGGGCCAGAGGGGTGCTTTGTGCACTGAGGGTTCTTGCGTTGGGTGCTTGCTGTTATCTTCAGGGCCTCTGGGTCCGCGTGGGATGACTGTGGGGGCCTCTTGTGTTTTTCTTGGGCCTCGTAGTTGTCTGGATCATCCGGGTTCACCGTTGGCGCTGGCTCGCCTGTCTCTCCGATGTTCGGGGGGCTTCTTGTAGGGGCGCGTTCTCTGCAGGTCCCCCTCGGTATTGGGGCGGGCTGCTCTTCTGTGGGGGAGAGGGGATCCCTAGCGCTTTCAAGGACAGTTTTTAGCGCCTTCAGGGGTTGTCAACTGTGTGGTGGCGGCCATTACGGAGCACCACTAATTTGAAAGGGAACCCCCAGCGATACTTTACCCCCTGGTCTCTGAGGTAGGAGGTAAGTGGGCGCAGCGCGTTTCTTTTATCATTGTTATCTGGGAAAGGTCGGTTGTAGAGTTGGATTTGTGCCCGTCCATGGTCACAGTCCTCATTTCTCTGGCCGCCGCCATGATGCGGTCTTTAGCAGAGTAGCGTGCATTCTCAGCACCACATCTCTGTGTCGGTTTGGGTCGATGATTTCGGGGCGCAGGGCTCTGTGGGCACGGTCCGTGTGTAGGTCATGATCTGATAGATCAGGGACGAGCTGCAAAAGAGGTCTGCGGAGGAATGGTTGGAGTTCTTCGTGAGAGATAGTTTCTGGGATGTTTTTGAGGCGGATTGTTTTGCCTTCGCTCCCTGTTCTCCATATCTCTAAACTTGTCCTGATATGCCGAATCGCCTCTCCCATCTCAGTACTTCTGCGCGTTCTCAGCTGTTCATTGAGGCTACCTCCATCTTACTCCAGGTCTTCCGTTCGCTCCGTCAGTGCTTTTTACTTCTGCCCGGATGGTTTGGAGGGCCTTTTCCGTGTCCTCCGAAATTCCCTCCTCATTTTAATAATTAGGGCATCAAAAAAGTCTTTATTAGGACGGGGGGGATCTGAGTCAGTCAGGCTCTGTCGGCCGCTGCGCACCTCGTGCTGGTTCTTCTACGGCGCCATCTTGTCCTCGGAGCGATCTCAGCTAGGCGTTGCGCCGGAGCGAAGAACTTGGTGACGGGGCATTGACTCTTCCTCTGCGGCTTCCCTGCCATCTCTTCAGTGTGAGTTCTCGGTGTGGGATCGATTTTCGGGGGGGTTTGGGGTGGGGAATAAGCTTGTTCTATTGTTTATATTGGTGAGGGCGCCGGGAGCTCCTCCACTAGCAGACCATCGGCTGTGACGTCACCGGAAGTCCAACCAAAACAGCTTTGAGTTTACAAAGAAGTACAAACATTTTTCAATAGAACATGTAAAAAATAATATTAATGAAACTGAAATACATTATAAAATGTCCCACAAACTTTTACGTTCAGAATCATGTCGCACCTTTTCCTTTTTACGAAGTGCAGTTTCTTCAGCGCGGTGTCTTCCCAGAAGACGCCGAGACTTAACATAAACTTCTGGACTTAAGAGAGGAAGAGGTGGCCCGACCAAGTTCATAAAAAGTGCAGTATGTTCCATTTTAAGCTAAACCAATTTTCAGCAACTGACATTGTAGAGACACCGTGTCGGCTTTCAATGTGGCCTGATTTTTCGGAGATCTGTGGTACAGAATATAATTTGTCATCAAAAATTTGTAACTGATTCAACTCTGCAACTTCATGAACAGAATCTCTCACACGCGGGTCAAGTCTGTGATTAGCACAGTGCCAAATAGATGCATTAGGGAAATCGTCGCAGAACAATTTTGCAACTCCAGCATTTTGTCCGAGCATAACTGGTGCACCATCAGATGCAAAAGAAATGACATATTCCTTCAGATATTGCATCGGAAATCCAGAATTTTTAAAACTGTCTAAAAGTGCATCAGAAATGTATTTTTTTTAATTTTGCGCCACATTGTAAATGTGTCAAATCAAAATAAAAAGAAGCTGTATCATCAGATTCACCAACCGTGGACTGTAAGCATGTTACAAGAAAAGGCTTTCCGTTGATTGTAGTTGATTCATCGACTATAACAGAACATTTAGATTTTTTTATACATAATGTTTTGAACTACTGCCTCACGCATTTCCTGTCCTACGTGGTTTGCGATGTCTGCGCAAGATGTTCGGGAATATAAAACACCCAAGTCAATTCCGCTGATTTCGTGCAGGTCAATATCACATTCCATATCTGAAAAAAGGTCTACTATTATAAACGCTTCTAAACATTCTGCACGTTTTTTTCTTCGTGTATCTTCAATAATTTATAGACTGTTCCATTGTTTGTTTATTTGCTGTATTTTTTATTTTCTGACATGCAATGCGAGTTTATTTTTGTGTTTTCTTCTTCTTAATTCTTTCCATTGGTTGCTCGTAGTACCAATTACTTGGATTTCAAAATTACCCCATTCTTGAGATAGATATATTCCATGGGTTTGTTCGGCGCTCAAACAAGACATGTTGTTACACACACTGCATCCTCTTTTTCAATTTTTTTTGTCTTAATCTATGGATATTCTTGTTTCTTTGTTAAAAAACATTTCACGAGTCCAACAATTTGAATATCACTCGTGGAATTTTCACAAACAGACAACTCTTTCTCTTGAAGTTCTGTAGATTTAGAAATCGATGCCTTGGGACTGGGAGGCCAGGGGACGAGGAAGTCCCTGTCATTGTCATTTTCTCAGATAATTGCAGTTTTTTTATTGTCCTGTTTTACCTTTCACTAACACCAACATTAGTTGGTGCACGACCAACCAGTTGGTGCACAACCAAGTTCGGTGCACTTTTTCTTAAAGTATTTTAAAACACTAATTGTTGAGGGTTACCTTAATGAACACGAACGTAAAGTTTCAATTAATCAAAAGTCAAGGGTCACTGACCTCTTTGCAAGGGTTCCTAGGAGTTCAATGCTAGAAACTACAACCCATGAACCTTTGCAGCAGGTCAGTGATGTCAGAGTACCCTTAAAGGGCTAGGTCTGTCATGTAAGGCTAAGGCCCCGCTCCCTCAGTCAGCGGGCCCGCACTGCAGACAGGCGGAGCGCTGAAAGGCAATTGACCGCTACCTGCGCTCTGTGGGGAGCGGGAGCTGGAGCGGGAGGGGGCGTGGTTTGAGTGGGGGGTCCGTCCGTTCGTCTGCCCCCCACACACAGCTTCCCTCCCGCAGCTCCTTCCCTGCTCCCCTCCACTCACACACTCACAGGCAAATACACACGGGCGGGTGAATTGGAGCAGGGGGGGAATCAGAGGGGGGAAATCGGAACGGGGGGTGAATGGAACGGGGGGGATCGGAGCAGGGGGGGAATCAGAGGGGGGAAATCGGAACGGGAGAGTGAATGGAACAGGGGGATCAGAGCAGGGGGGGGGGGGGAATCGGATTGGCTGCTGGGATCTAATCCGTGATTGGTTCCCTTGCATGCCACGTGACGCGGCACTCGCCGAAATCACAAGCTCCTTGAAGCTCCGGCTCACGCCGGAAGGAGCCAGCGGGGACATCAGGAACAGAGGCAAGCAGCTGGTGGTCCGCGGCCGCACACGCCGCCGGCCGCTGTGGGGCCAAAGCCTATGGCTACTGGCCACACTGAGCTGACTACAATTCCCAGAAGACCTTGCTGGTTGCAGTTTCAGATTAGGCTGGAGCAGTGCTGCTGCAAGGAGCCTGAGGAAAACGTAGCTAGTCATTATCACTGCAGGGGGGTTCCCATTCAAAGCATGGACACCCCGTGCTGTGATACTTTTAGATGCCGCCAACTTTACTGTCCCTGCTGGGGTACGGTTAACTCATCGCAGGCAGTTGCAGTGCCGGAGACAGTAAGGTTGGCCACATTTGTATAAAAAATTATTTATTACTTGTCGATAGGTGGTGCTAGCAGAACTATATTAATTAAATATATCTATTAAGAAAAAAAAGGTACATATATTATTTAAATTCGCCAATTTTCTTATTTCATCTATATTTTTTCTTTTTTATCCCCGGAACTAGGGGGATACCATCCTCCCACAACCCCCATCCATTTCCAGCCCTGATTCTACCTCTATTCAGAACAGAAACAGAAACACCTTTAATCTTATGTCCTGATCGGCTAAACATCTTCCATGTATGGTTGAAAACGTATCCCATCCCAGCGGTGGCCAACTCCAGTCCTCAAGGGTCACCTGCAGATCAGGTTTTCAGGATATCCCTGGTTCAGCACAGGTAGCTCAATCATAATGACTGAACCACTGATTGACCACCTGTGCTGAAGCCGGGATATCCTGAAAACCTGACCGGTTGGTGGCACACGAGGACTTCAGTTAGCCGCACCTGACTTATCCTGTCAAGGGGTCAATACAATGACATGAAAAACTATGAAATATGACTCCTACACCTCTCACCTAATGCCCTGAGAGTAAACTCCCTTACCAAAGATTTATTGTTCATTATCAAAGTCAGTACAATCCTTTTGAACTTAGTGACAAAGGATTTTAGATACGATTCAGGGGAGTCCAACAGGGTAAATATGTTGTAAGAAATTGATTAACACACATTCCCAGCTAACTGAAACTCCCACACCCACCACATCATGAATATATATGTAAGGGTGTGTTAGATACCAGGTGTGTGTGCGGAGGGAGTACGGCAGGTTCCGCGACGGCACGGTAGTACAGGGTGCCGCCATGTTGTTGCGCAATATTGCAAAGGACACTGACGGGGTGAAGAGGTCGCGCAATGGGAGCGCGCGAACGACAGGCCAATGAGGGAAAGGCTCTGATAATGGACGACAACTCCCGCGAGCTCTGGGACACTCACCTGATGCTAGGAGCCAATGAGAGGGCGGGGATTAAGGAAGGAGGAACAGGAAGCGTGGGGGAAGAGACCACGCTAGGTAGAGGAGCTCGGGACCGAGTGAGAGGAGGTAGTGCGAGTGCAGGGGGTCCGTGACCTGCCTGCATAGGCCAGCTATTACTCCCCAGGCCCATAGGAAGTTTCCCTGAGTCACAGTAGGTTGCTGTACTGCAGGGACGCCCGATAGTGGAAGGAATTGTCACCTTAGTTAGGGACAGCGCACGGAGTTGTGGACAGTCACAGTCATCTGGGATCAGACGGCTGGACATCGTGACGTCCGGAGGATCCGAGCGGAAGCAGCGGACCCTTTGCGAAGAGGCACCGGTCACCGCCGTGACCGGAAGGTACAATTGTAAAGCAAGTGCACCAACACCGGTCATCAGGCGCTGATCCCGCCTTAGGAATAACTCTTGTAGTGACACTAGCAAGTGGCTAGCGGACTGAGTATATTAGCTAACCTCTTACAAGGACAACACTCTATAGAGCGTGGCAGAGCCACTGTTATACGGGACAATTTCGCTAGGAATGTGGCTGAGCCACGGTAGTATAAGGACTTTAACATTATAGTATAAGTATATAAGTTATGTGTGATGTTATATAGAGAGTAAGATATGGTTACCTATGCACAGTAAACTTGGTTGCACGCATTGTTGGTATGTTTCTTGCCCAGGGCGATCTTACGTAACGGGATCCTGGGTAAGTGTAGGCGCTGCGCTAAAACCCTTACCCCAGGCTCCCAGCTAACGGAGGCTCATATCTCCTGGAGCCGCAGGTTGAGTACAGCACTAGTAGTCCCTGAGGAAGGTGTCAGAAACAGGGCTACATATATTTATGTCAACAAGAGAGCTACTGAGCATGGCAATTGTATATAACAAGAATCAGGGGGTGCTCAATGCTACATCCCATTGACAAAACATATATGGTAAAAAGTATAAAGTAAAATACTTCAATAATAATATTAAATACTTGGTTATTTGGTTAAATTTAATATTTAGTATTTAATATTATTATTGAAGTATTTTACTTTATAAATTTTACCATATATGTTTTGTCAATGGCATGTAGCATTGGGCACCCCTGTCTCTTGTTATATACAGTACAATTGCCACGCTCAGTAGCTCTCTTGTTGACATAAATATATATTCATGATGTGGTGGGTGTGGGAGTTTGAGCTAGCTGGGAATGTGTGTTAATCAATTTCTGACTGGTAGCAGTCGTTTGGAGGCTGGTGGCACCTCCCCCAGAGCTCACTCCTCCTCCTTCACCTTTTTAACTTGGGAGGTCTTTTCAATTGCTGCAGGAACAAGACCTATAATGGTTCTTCCCCTCTTAGGCCTCGGCCATGTTAGTTGCTTGCTGGCGGAAGCGCGCTGAGGCGCGCTCCCGCTCAGCACTGAGCCCCTACAGCCGCAATTAGAGCGGCTTTAGTAGGGGCTCACCTGCGTTTCCGCACGCTTGCGGAAGCGCAGGTCTTAGGGGAATTTAAAATTCCCCCGCTTGCCGGCGAGACAGGCCGGTCACGTGAGCGGTTCGCCCAATGAGGGCGAACCAGCTCCGTGACGTCAATGGCCCGCCCCCGGCCACTGACGCGCCCGCCCCGGCCCGCCCCCTGCAGGCCCGCTGACGGCGCGTGCGGTAAGCAACCGCAAGGCCAGGGAAAGCACCCGCTTTCCCTGAGCCTCAGCGAGCAAGCAGGGAGCATGGACTCAGCCTTACAGAGGTAAAAGGAAGGGTTCACAGTGTAGTGTAGGACCTGCATTAATTTGGTTATACCTTGGCGTTGGTATGCAGGCTTATGACGCTTTAGCCAAAGGGTTAACCAAATAACCAAGTATTTAATATTATTATTGAAGTACTTTACTTTATACTTTTTACCATATGTGTTTTGTCAATGGGATGTAGCATTGGGCACCCCCTGTCTCTTGTTATATATAAATATGTTGTAAGCACGAAGTTGCCTACTCTCTAAGAGTCACAAACGGCTTTTCTGGGCCAAAATTAGCACCCAGAAATCGCATTTTATATTGCCCTGGTGTGCTCCTATGTACTAACCTGACATTTCTCAATCTGCACCATTTTATTTGGGCCCAGAACGGACTGCGCTTGGCGTACAGATGTAAATGGTATGTACTAAAAAAGAATGTTTCTGTGCCCCAAAAAAAGGAGAAAGTGGGCCTGATTTGTCTTCCAAGTTCAACTTGGTGTAAACCCTAAAAAGTTTGTTAATGGTGTAAGCGTAGAATAAAGTTGCTATGTATTAACCCAAACATGTATTTGATGCAGCACAGATGTTTTATTATATAGGTTACCAAAATGTATTATTTTCACAGTATGGCTAGTATAAATAATATAAACGCACAATCCCAGCAAGCTCTAACCCCTTCATTACCTTAGCGGTTAATACAATGAAGGTAATGAAGGGGTTAACCCCACCCGCAACTCACCCGGTAGGAATAAACACCCACCAAGGGCCAGATACCACCTTCACCCACCCCCGCTACCCACAATAAACATTCAAAAACACCACAACCCTACTACTCACCTCCTCTACCCCCAACAACCAACCCGCCTCGCTCCCCCCAAAAAAACCCACATACAGTACAGTAATGGCCATAATTACTATTATCCAGATATGGATAATAGCTCATTTGCCCATTCAAAATAAAACATTAGCCAGCCAGAAGAAATCAAGTAAATAAAACTTCTACTTACCCCTGCCATGATGAAGGGCGTCCTCGTCCTCATACTCCAGGTCCATGTCCTCCATTGGCAGCAAGAGTACAAGAACAAATACAATCTAATGCCCCTTACCCCTAAATCACCTTAGCTTGCAAGCTCTTCGTAGCATGTCAACCATATCCTGCTGCTCTCCTTAACCTCTCAAGAGAGCGTTCTGCATTCTTCTTTCCCGGTCTCTCGGCATACATGGGATTCCTCCAACACACTGAGGTCCTTAGAGGTTACAAACGACGCCCCAGGTCCTTCTCCGCCGGTGCCTCCATGTACCCGGTTCATTTCCGTGTCACGTGGCGTGCACATTGTTACCCCGGTGGACATATTTTGATGTGTTTTTTAGTCCAATAAATTGTTTGTACTTTCGTGAACTCTTCTCTTTCCTTATCTAAAATGTTCTCTGGGAGCCCAGCTGAGCCTATTTGGTCCAGTGTAAAGAAGAGTCTTTTCTGGTTGAGCCAAGTTGCTGTATTTCTGATGAGGAGCCCAGCTGAATCTGACGGAGTGAACTTCATCTAACAAGTGAAACAGCCAAGATCATACAATTTTTGCCTGTATTCCTCTTTTGTCTTGTAAGTGCAGTCATTACAGCAGGACTTTGTTTTATTATCACACAGAGTACACTATGTATGTATGTCTTTATTTAAATTATTTATTTATTTATAAAATATTTTACCAGGAAGTAATACATTGAGAGTTACCTCTCGTTTTCAAGTATGTCCTGGGCACAGAGTAAAACAAATAATACATGGTTAAAAGTACAGTTACATAAATGAACAAGGTATACATTATATACAGAGACATTGCGTGCACAGTTAAAGAAAATATATATTATGAGCGTATGAAACAGTTACAGACCAGATTAAAGTGTGAGACAGCCTTAGATTTGAAAGAACTTAAGCTGGTGGTAGATATGAGAGTCTCTGCTAGGTTGTTCCAGTTTTGGGGTGCACGGAAGAAGAAGGAGGAACGTCCGGATACTTTGTTGAGCCTTGGGACCATGAATAGTCTTTTGGAGTCTGATCTCAGGTGATAGGTGCTGTATGTGGTAGGGGTGAGGAGCTTGTTCAGGTAGCTGGGTAGCTTGCCCAGAAAGTATTTGAGGGTGAGACAGGAAAGGTGAACTTTGCGCCTAGACTCTAGTGATGACCAATCTAGTTCTTTGAGCATTTCGCAGTGATGTGTGTTGTAGTTGCATTGGAGAACAAAACAAATTGAATTGTAGAGGGTGTCAAGTTTGCTAAGGTGGGTTTGAGGAGCCGAGCCATATACTATGTCTCCATAGTCAATAATTGGCATTAGCATCTGCTGTGCAATACGCTTTCTGACCAGGAGACTTAGGGAGGATTTGTTCCTGTAAAGTACCCCTAGTTTGGCATAGGTCTTGGTTGTCAGGGTATCAATGTGCATCCCGAATGTTAAGTGGGAGTTAAACCATATGCCCAGGTATTTAAAACTAGTGACAGGTGTTAGGGTGGTGTTAGCGTTGGTTCTAATCAGGAGCTCAGTCACTGGAATCTTTACAAATTTAGTCTTGGTCCCAAATACCATTGTTACAGTCTTGTCAGTGTTTAAAAACAGTTTGTTTTGGGAAATCCAGTTTTCGAGTCTCAAAAAGTCAGACTGAAGTATGTGTTGAAGGTCAGAGGGGCTATGGCTGTGTGCATATAGGATTGTGTCATCTGCATACATGTGTATTGAGGCTTCCTTGCAAGCTGTGGGAAGATCATTAATGAACACTGAGAAGAGTAGGGGCCCCAGAACAGAGCCTTGCGGGACACCACAGGTGATATCCAGGGGGTTGGAGTTAGAGCCTGAGATGGACACATGTACATAGCGCTTCACACCAGCAATACACTTGACAATCATATAAATAACAAATAATACAAATAACAGATCATGGGAATAAGTGCTTCAGACATAAAAGTAACATTTAGGAAAAGGAGTCCCTGCTACGAAGAGCTAACAATCTAATAGGTGGTAGGAAGAACATACAGAGACAGTAGGAGGTTATTCTGGTAAGTGCAAGTGGCCAAGGTTTATGCATGAGGTGTAAGTTATCAGCCATGGATCTACTCATACAATATGTGTCCTTAAGCAGGTGTTTTTTGAGGGGGTTCTTAAAGGTGGATAGAGCGGATGCTAGTTGGATATTGAGAGGAAGGACATTCCAGAGGTGTGGGGCAGTCAGTAAAGTGGCTGCAGGCTTATAACACTTTGGCCAAAGGGTTTCACTAAATGACCCTTACTCATGAGAATACGAACATTGAAGTATTGTACTATGTATTTTGTCACATTGGATGTAGCATTGGGTAATTTTGTCTTTTGTTGTATAAATAATATGACATGAATAATTTATATTTCCCAGCACTAGTTATACAAAATAAGACACGCTGTTGTATCAGATCTTCAACATGATGCGATGCATCAAAAATAATTAAAAAACAACAAATTGTGCATCGTGTATAAAGTCTTCACACGTGATGCACATTTTGTGTTTAGTTTTGTAGTACAAAGAACAGAGTTTCCCTTGCTCTGCCTGCAGTGTAAAATGCAGGGGTGCTCAACTCCAGTCCCCTAACCCCCCCCCCCCCGTTTCCCCCCCAGGTGGCTCAATTAGTCCCTGCTTCAGCGCAGGTGGTTCAATAACTGCTGGGATATCCTTAAAACCTGACCTGTTGGGTGATCTTCTTGAGGGATGTAGTTGCCCCTCCCCCCTGGGGTAATGTATAGGAGTGGGGCTCAGCTGGGATTATACAGGCATACCCCGGTTTAAGGACACTCACTTTAAGTACACTCGCGAGTGAGTACATATCGCTCAATAGGGAAACGGCAGCTCGCGCATGCGCCTGTCAGCACGTCCTGAACAGCAATACCGGCTCCCTACCTGTACCGAAGCTGTGCGCAAGCGGGGAGACTATAGAGCCTGTTACAAATGCGTTATTTACATCAGTTCAGCATGTATATGACGATTGCAGTACAGTATTGGCATCGATAAGTGGGGGAAAAGGGAGTGCTTCACTTTAAGTACATTTTCGCTTTACAAACATGCCCCGGTCCCATTGCGTACGCTAATGCGGGGTATGCCTGTAATGAGAATAAACAAGAGTGAGAAAAGACCCCAGTCCAAAAGGCAGTCAAACCTCTTCAATACTAACGTGAAGTGTATACAGATGAGTGAATGAATGGAAAAACAACTTATTTACACACAGTTAAAATAATGTGCATAGATGGACTCATGATAACGAACTACAAATGTGGGCCTATCAAGTTTAGGTTAAAAGATGAGCTGTCTTTCAAACTCTCTGTTGAACAGCCTCACGTGTGGGATTTGCAGACTGTAGGTATATGTGAGGACATTGATACTGGTAAATCATCAACAGGTTCATTGATTTACATCAGGATTAAGAGAAGCCCCAGCTGGGCGTTGTGCCCACTTGAAGAGCCAATTCAAGCAGGCAATTTTTGTGTGACCTTTTTTTACATAGGATTGAAGCAGGGAGTCCCCGGAACCGAACCCCATTAATTTCAGCTCTGAAAATCCCTGCTTCCGGAGATACTTACCGCTGTAGGGGGGCCCGTAGCTGCTCAGCTAGCAAGGTCACGTAATGACGGAGTTTCAATAGGAAGCCATGACATCATCAGAACCAGCTTCATATGACATGGGGAGCGTTAAACTTTGCCGATATACCGACGCCACCTTGGGAAGTCAGTTTGTCGGGAAGCAGGGTGTCCTTGCAGCTGAAAATAAAGGGGTTCAGCTCTGGGGACCCCCTGCTTCAACCCTGTGGTTAAAAAAAAAAAAAAGTTAAAAAAGCGCATGAATTGCTCCTTTAAGAAGCCATATAATATGGTAACAGTAGGTTTACGAGGTACTGTATATGAGTGTGCCACCACATAATCAGTGGTGGGAGGCAGTGACCTGTCGGATACACAGTTAATACGTTACTGTTTAGTAGCCTTCAAACTTTTTCCCACTAAAGTGCAGAACGATACAAAGTGACAGGAAAAGCAGCGTTGCTAAGAGTATGGAAATGCTCCGTATCTACTCTAAGTCACTGATACCTATTATTTAGAGCAGGGGTGCGCAAACCTTTTTTGCTGTGCCCCCCTGCCTGCTCTCCCGCAGTGTTCACGCCCCTCCCCCTTACCTTAGTGTGGCGCCAAATGATGCCATGGGGTTATGTGAAGCCTAGTCACATAACCTCGCTGCATCATTTTATGCCGCGTTGCCATGGCGACATGCTGGGCCGCCAACAGAAATCATGGGGCCCAGGACAAATGAAAGGAGCAGGGCCCCCTTAACCCATAGCGCACCTACCATGGAAAAAAAATTGTTAGCGCGCAACTTTTACTTAACTGTTTTCTTCTTATTGTAATACGGAAAAAAACATTACAATGAAATCTGTTTATTTTAATATTTTTCAACAAAAGACAAAGATACCCAATGCTGCATCCAATGTGACAAAAGGCCCGGGGGGGGGATTCAGAATGGGTCTGGGGGCATGAGGTTTAAGTATGGGCCTGGGTGTGGGTTAAGTATGGGTGACTGACTGACTGCTTGGGTGGGTGGGAGACTGACTGCCGGGGGGAGTGGGTGACTGCCTGCCATTTGACTGACTGCCAGGGTGAGTGGGTGGGTGACTGAGTGCCAGGGTGGGTGACTAACTGACTGCATGGGTGGGTGAGTGGGTGACTGACTGAATGCCAGGGTGGGTGGGAACTGACTGGCAGAGTGGGTGGGTGACTGACTGCCTGGGATGGTGTGTGGGTGAGTGACTGCCTGGGTGGGTGACTGCCTGGGCGAGTGACTGCCTGGGTGGGTCACTGTCTGGGTGGGTGCCTGCCTGGGTGGGTGAGTGGGTGACTGACCTTGACCGGGTGGGTGCTGCTTCCTGCTTCCCTGCCCGCCAGACGCCTCATCCATTCTTTTTGCCTCACTTCCCCCCTGCCCCCGATCCCCACGGTTGCTGCCCGGGGCGGGAGGTAGGCTCGGGGGGAGTGGGTTGGGCTAGGGTGGGCGCAGGAGGTTGGCTGGGGAGTTGGGGGGGGGGGGGGGCACGGGAGATAGGCTGAGGGGGGAGGTGAAACTGGCGGGCTAATTCTCACGGGTCCAACCCCCAGCAAGGGGTCGCTTCCTGGGGAAGCAGGAGCGATTGAGTTAGTGGCTCTGCTAAAAGATTTTTTTGTCCACTCTGGAGAGCTATTCAGGGGGGGCCTATTGTGGTTCAAGATGGCAGCTTGTCAACTGTATCTGTGCCAGGTCCTCGGGCTATTGCAGTTCCTTCCGGCGTGGCGGTGATAGGGGGGCATATTTGCCTGCGCTGGCAGGGATCAGTTCATGTCCTGGTGGTGGGTGCGAGGTGGTTGTTGTAGCTCGGTCTACATCTGGCAGTGAGGCAGTGGTGGTGTTGAGAGGTCCTGCTGTGGGCCCATCAGAGGCAGGTAACATTTCTGACGTTTGTTTTTTAAATGTTTACACGTGTGACACTATCCTGATATGGTCACACTTATCAGCTGATTTGAAGGAGAAGATATGGAAGGTGGAGTACGTAGAGATATTGTCCTTTCTGCTGGGCTACAGAGAGGCGTTAGGAGGTCCAGTAAGAAAGGGGAAGCTAAAAAGGAGGATATTGTAAAAAGGATTATTCCTCTGACATTTTCTAATTGGCTTCACGCTTTTTCCATCCAGGCAAATGCGATTGGCATATAGGTGCCTGTAGACGGACGTTCACAGAGGTACACAATTGGAGGCTTTTATAAGGTGAAATTATAATAAGGCTTTATTGTGCCTTTTCCTTTTTATCAGGAAATCATCCAAACACAGGGGGGGGGGGGGGGGAACAAAGCTTCTATTCTCTTGGCAGTATCTCTAGTGAAAATACCATGCAATTAATTCACATCTCCCTAAGTCAAGCATGTCTCGCAGCCTCAAAACATATAGCATGAAATAAGCAGATATAAGCAGTCTCTTAATTATGAAAGTCTTATCTGTTTCTTGCTGTAGAGTAAGCTTCTCTGCTCTCCTGGTTCAGCTCCCTTCACTCAGGGTGTGTCAGCTTCAGGTTTAGTAGTTTTCCCTGTGTCTTGAAATCAGCTCTGCTGTGTCTTCTGGCAGAGCTCAAGACATGTGGTGTCTCCAAAGGTCAGCTCACAAGTGAGCTAAGGAGTCACTTCCTGTCTCAACAGAAAGGCTTTTGTAAGCAATCTAAATCAGGCAGGTGGTGTTTATTAATTGACTACCAGCCGTTAACCACCACACTGCCAGATTAAAGGCACATTACTTGAACAGGGATTACTCCCCTGTTACATACCTCCCCTGTTTGTGGGAAGCTCGGGCTTGCCACGGCCAAAGCCCATCCTTCCACTCTCATTCTAGATATCTCAGTGACTTGAATGAGAGTGGATGGAGGAAGAGAACCCTCAGTCCTGTTGGGATTGGAGCCCTTTCTCCAGTTTATTCGTGTCTCCTCCTGAAGGTGTTTGAGATCAGCACCTCTCAGTCGCTCGAGGAGGACTTTCTCCAAGTATAGTCTTTTTCTACGTGCGCGGTCATGAGATTTCCCTCGCGTCGGGTGCTCGTCTTATTGTAGGCATACTGTATGGGAGCAGTTGCAGAGCGTTTAAAAACCGCCCTTTTCCCACTTAATGGGGTTGCTAGTTCGGCCCCTTTTAGATTAAGTTGCAATTCCACACCCACTTCCAGAGAATGTCCCATCTTTTCAGCTTCATCAGCTAAGGATTCTTCTGTTTTTAATTCAGCACGTGTACCTTCTTTTGTTGCCTGCTGGGTGCCTGAAGGTTTTGCTAGTGCTTGTTTAGGTGGTTCAAATTTTGCAACCTTGTCTTTCAGATGAGCGATATTCCCAGCTCTCACTGTACCCTTGTCTTCATGGGTTTTTGGGGCTGTGGGATACTGACGCTTAGTCAGGGTCAATACTTGTCCTTGTAGGACTGTAATCTCATCCGCGAGAGATCCCTGTTTTTTGAGTGCGTCTGCAAGTCTCTTCTCAGGGAATTTATCTGCATGCTTTGCTTTCTCTGAGCCTGCCTCCACATTTTTATTGCATTGTGGAGCCCTATGAACTTCTTTGCTTGGGCTACAGTTACTTGTTTCAGTTTCTGGACATTCTTGTGCTCCCTTTTGTGCCGCGTCACCTGGGTTCTAAGCTTGGCTTTTGGCGTTGCTTTGGTGATGCTCAGGGTAGCCTTCAGTTTCTCATGCTGCTTTGCGGGGACATACTGGGTCATCAGACGTTCCTGCAGTACTTGAATTTCTTTAGCAGTCTGCATCTTTTCTTCCTGCAGCGTTTGCTGCTTCTACTCAACATACTGGAGGTGTGTACGCAGACCTTGCAGTTGGTTCTGCAGTCGGTGCTCTGCTTCAAACTTTTCCTTGACTTCTTCTGTCAACTGAAAATTTTCTTCTTTCAGTTTTAAGTTTTCTCTTTTTAATCTTGAATTTTCTTTTTTTCAGTCTCAGTATTCTTCAGGGCTTCTTTGTAGTCCTCCTTCCATTTACGCACATCTGCTTTGAGTATGACACTCTCCTGGTGTGAGACTTCCTTCTCTAGGTTGAGGGTCTGAAGCTCCTTCTGAGAGACTTTGAGATCTGTATCAAGATTACCAATAGTTTCTTTAGCAATGTCCAGCTCCTCAGTGAGACTGTGTAGTTCCTTTCTGGAAACTTCCAGGTCTGTGCGGCAGCTGTTGGTCTCATGATGTGAGGCATCAAGCTCTATATGAAGAGTGTGAACCTCTTGCTGGAAGACTGTCATCTGCTTCAGTGCCTCCTCATACTTCCGCTTTAGCGTAGCCACCATTTTATCCGATTGGCTCTGCTTTTCATCATGGCGGAAATAGTAGCCTTTGCAGTATCTAGCTCAGTCTTGAGATCCTCCAATTCGGTCTTGGCCGCAGAGTAAATTGCGAGCACAGTCTTCTGTAGCTCAGCATTATTTTTTCTCTCCCTTTCCAATTCTTCACAGAGCAGATCACAGTCATGCCTGGCAATTTTCAGGGCGTCTTCAGGGCTGGTCAAGGGATCGTCACTCACTGGTTCCGGCTCCGCTTCCCTGGGATGACTGGTTGAGGGTTCCTCACTGTTGGCACCGGACAGACACTTCTTTGGGGTACACGACTTCTGCCTTGGGCCCTCTGGATATTCGGTTAACCGCGGGATGAATTCTCCATTTTCTCTAGGCCGCAGGGCAGCTCGGTCCCCCTTTTCCTCCACAGGATCTGCAGACGTGTCTGTTCCTTCTACGGTAAGTGAAGAACTGCTTTTCTTTTTCTTTTTCCGCCTTTTTGATTTGGATGACACCGTCCCTTCAGGGATATTGGGGTCTCTATCTTCATTTGAAATTTTAGCGGCTTCATTATATACGCCAGGCTTTTCTTGCAGTTGCTTTAGCTGACAGAAATATTGGGTGATCTGTTGCTCCTGCTCTGTCTCCTGCTGATCATATTCGTCAAAGGGAGCGGTCTTTTCTGTTCGTGCCGAGTTCAGGCACCCCACCATTCTTGGGGTGTTTTGTGGGTGTGACTCGGTTCAGGTTCCCCGTAAGAGATGTCTTCCTCTTTATTGGACTGGAAGGGCCACTCTTCCGTGGGGTAGGGTTCATTACAGGAACGCTGCATCTTGTCCTCCATTTTTAGGCTATCAGGTGTAATTTTCTTCCTGACCTCAGGAGGCACTATTGCAGCTGTTTCCACTGTATTTGCTAGAACCCCCAATTGTGGTACCCCTACAGATGGACATATTTTGCTTGTAGAGGTCGTAGCTCTCACAGGCATCTCTGTAGACTTTTCTTTCTTGGGAATTTTTTTTTTTTCAATATCAGCAGTACTGTGCATGCATTTTCTCTTATCAGGTATACAAGATGTGCAGTTGCTAGGTAAAAAAAAAGTCTATTTGCTCTACACCATTTACTTGCTAGGTGCAATCTCTCCGCTTCAGCAACAGAATTTGGTTTTCTGCCTGAGTTCAGTAATTTTCAGTCTCATCTTTGGGTATTATGGCATTCACACTTCACACTTTGGGTGTCTGTTTTTGCTCCCAAGATAGATATAGGCAGACTTTTTTACTTGCAGAAAAAAAAAACATTCTTTGTAGTGGACTATTTCTTTCATTCCCGGCAGGGTGACTCAACATTCAGCAATTGGTTTTGAAAAACCTTTTACACAGTTCAGAAATCCCCTTTTCCCCTATAGGGCAATTTTACACTCAGCATTTGTTTCTAAAAATTCCCTTGCTTCAGAACAGTCTTGTATACTCCATTCACAGCTGGTAGCCCTATGCAGTGTGGCAACCTTTATTTGCAAAATCAGTACCACTCGTAAGTCATCATCTGTATTCACTGCTTCAGCGAAACTTTTGAAAACAACAAACACCTATCCCTTTTTAAGGGCTGACTCACTTCTTGAACCCTGACTATGGCTGAAAGGCAAACCCCCTATTTCAATGACCATATTACACTTTGTGATAGGCAAAAAAGGATTAGCTGTTTCAGCAGTCTCTCCTCTTGGGATTGGGGCAAAGAGTCCATCTGTGGTTTTGTAAGTTTCAGTGCAGTATAATTTTCAGTGGTGTATACCCCTTTAACTCTGATCTCTGCTGCATGAGGTTTTTTTTTAAAGTTGCTCAGACTGTTTGTAGGCAAAAAGCATAAAAAAAATTTCACATAAAAATCTCCGGTCCTTTTTAACTACAAAGACACCTCTTGTCCCACCTCGGACACCATATGTAGACGGACGTTCACAGAGGTACACAATTGGAGGCTTTTATAAGGTGAAATTATAATAAGGCTTTATTATGCCTTTTCCTTTTTATCAGGAAATCATCCAAACACAGGGGGGGGGGGGGAACAAAGCTTCTATTCACTTGGGAGTATCTGAAAATACCATGCAATTAATTCACATCTCCCTAAGTCAAGCATGTCTCGCAGCCTCAAAACATATAGCATGAAATAAGCAGATATAAGCAGTCTCTTAATTATTAAAGTCTTATCTGTTTCTTGCTGTAGAGTAAGCTTCTCTGCTCTCCTGGTTCAGCTCCCTTCACTCAGGGTGTTTCAGCTTCGGGTTTAGTAGTTTTCCCTGTGTCTTGAAATTAGCTCTGCTGTGTCTTCTGGCAGAGCTCAAGACATGTGGTGTCTCCAAAGGTCAGCTCACAAGTGAGCTAAGGAGTCACTTCCTGTCTCAACAGAAAGGCTTTGTAAGCAATCTAAATCAGGCAGGTGGTGTTTATTAATTGAATACCAGCCGTTAACCACCACACTGCCAGATTAAAGGCACATTACTTGAACAGGGATTACTCCCCTGTTACAGTGCCCATCTTTGTTCCACTTTATTCAGATACCAAGATATGGTGGGGTTTGCGAATAGGAATTATAGCAGGATGTCTTGGTGGCTCTATGATCAGCAATTCCGGCAAAAGATGGCTGGGCACAAACAATTATCATGGGCTGATAAGGATAAGGACTTATGGTTAGAACTGATGATGACACAGAAATCGGACCCCTGCCACGGGGCGGCCAGCAGTGGGTTTCCCTCCGCACCAGTAATAAAGGTTATTGCTGGAACTTTGATGAAGGCCAGTGCATGTTTAGTGGGTGCAGATTTTGGCATGAGTGTTTGTTGTGTGGTGGTGTCCACTCAGTGGCCAGATGCTTTCAGAAGAGCAAGCTCAGGAGTGGAAAACCATTTCGGCGGGCATCAACGGTGGGTGATAACACTGGTGAGCACAGAATGGATGGAGTTTTACTATACCACTGCCTTGCTATGATGTGGGCCGTCTGGTTGCTTGATGGGTCTGGAAGTTCCAAGGCTAGTTTAAATAGCCCCAGTGGTTGGTGGTTTTGTTCTGGGTTAAGAGCAGTGGTACAGTATTGCCCTGTGGTGGCATTAACTGGTGAGTGTACCGGGCTCACTGTGATGTGGGTATCTGGGTCTCGGTCTCACAGCTGATTATGATTCAGCGGAGCGGTTAGGTGTGTGGGGCTCTGCTTGATGGGTTGGAGGCTACGGCTTGCGTGCTCTAAGCCTTACTGGTTGGTGGAGCATTCTGGCAGAGTTTGTGAAATGTACATTCTTTTGATGTTGTATGTAATAAAAGCAGTTGTCGTTTATACCCCAGACCTTTCTTGTGTGTGTTTTACTTAAGGGGTATGTTCAAAGATGGGGGGAGTGACATCATGGACTCTAAGGTCAAATAGCCCTGCGCTCCTTAGGTGAAGGGCAGCAGGAATGATAGACCAAGGCTCCGCCCTCCTTCTTACAGTTGTGGGGCCTGAGTGGGTAGTCCTGTGTGTGTGCGTGGGAGGGGGGGGAGTGTGTTATTTAGGTTGGGGGTAGGGAGATGAGGCGGCAGTTGTTTCCCACCCATCTTCCCCTTGTTTGTTTATGTTTTGCATTGTTCTACTTATTACAAAACAATATATACAACGGCTTGAGTGCCGTTGACCGTACTGGTTGGTGGAGCGCTGTGGCAGGGTTTGGGAAGTTGACGTTCGTTTGATGTTGTGTTTCATAAAAGTTTTGGCCGTTTATACCCCCAGAACTTTCTTGTGTGTGTTTTATTTAAGGGGTATGTTTAAAGGTGGGGGGAGGGAAAATTCTCTGTATGAAAACCCAATGAATGCATCACACATTATATATAAATATCCACCATTAACTCAAGAGTACATATTAGAATGGATGGATAAGATAATCCCTATGTAATAAAGTTCAATTAAGGACATATACAGATAAATATGACGCATTGTTAGGATCCTCAACAGATATTGTCATATTGTAGTAACATGTAACGAGTGCTCACCACAAACCAGACGGGACCGCAAGGCTGAGGTGGGGATGTTGGTAACCACGACCTACAACTGGGCAGCCACGTCCGGAGTGCAGAGTGGTAGTCGTGTAGCTGGGTCAGGATAGGAGAAGTCAGAATGGTCAAGGCACTTGCCGTGGTCTAGGATTAGAGAGATCGGATAGTCGTTATGCGGTGCTGGGGTCCAAAGGTATAGAAGGTAGAAGTCCAAATGCACGCCGAGGTCAAGGGTCAGAGAGGCGGAGGTCCAGATACAAGCCAAGGTCAAAACAGCAACAGGATAAGCAAGACAAGACAGCAACAGGGCAGCAGGGTGTTTGAGGCAAACAATAGTACACAAACAGGTTTATGCTCAGCCAGTTAGCAGCAGGGCTGACTGAGCATTTAAAGGACAGGCAGCCAATGGTAGGGCAGCACACAGCTGCAGGGTAATGAACAAGAACCGCTCCTAGACATATTCAGTCCACTGGTAAACAGGGGCGGGGAGAAGTGCAGGTGTGGAATAATTGCTTATGCAATTAACCGCTCGTGTGCCCAAGGTAGCGCAGCACCTGCGTGTAGCTTGCGTGAGGTGCGTCTCACCCGTGACGTCACGAGGGCGAAGCCTGGGCGATGTCCGTGCAATGTCCCCCAGCCTGGCAGAGCGACGCACGTTAGACGCTTCATCACAGGACGCATCACGGGAGTGGAGCCTAAGCGTGGGGCGTGCGGTGTCCCTTAGCCTGGTTGTGTGGCGTGCGTCACCCGTCAAGTCACGGGGTGCGTCACAGGGGCGGAGCTGACGGACAGTCCTCAGATAACATAAGGAAACACCTAGATTTTAGTTGTGCATAAAGGGGAAGCAGATACGTCGTAGAATATAAAAAAAACATGTTTAGTAGGCATGTTTTTTAGACAAGTCTGTGTTCATACCCCTTGGAGCAAGTGATCCAAGGGTATATACAGTATCCAGTACATTTCCCGTCGATTCAATGGGGCTTCTCTGATGCCTCCTTTTTCTCTCCTTTAAATGCCTTTTGATTATTGCCGTTTTTATTTGGTGACATACATGCTCTGCTTTTTGCTCCTTGATTGGATTTCTCCTTGTTACTACTGTTTGGCTGGATGCACGCACCTGAGGATGAATTACATCATAATAGTGAGTACTAAGCTTCCTATTTTTTCCATGTTGATGAAGATGAAGATTGTGATGCCCACACCACGTTGCAGTCTCTTTTAGTCCCAGATTAAGGCAGGAAACTTAGTATTTCTCTATATGGGGTTTATTTACAGGGATAAATAATACACTAACAGGCCCACTGTCCCTTTAATTCAAAACAAATCATAAAATAAACGACTACTCCTCTTAGGAGACTAACTATACATGTAGCTTCAGTCCTTACTAACTGGATGGACAGCTAAGCTGGTTACAACCCCAAACGGTACTATTATAGCTAAATATATACTGTCTCTGCACACAGCAATATAGGGTTTCTCTTATCTGTTATTCCAAAGTTATGGAGCAGATGTCCCCGCTTCAGAACGGTCTCGGCGTCCATCCTTCCTAGGGGAGCTCAACCCCACGAGAGCTCAGAGAATCTCTCCTCTGTAAGTCCAATGTTAATGACAGGACATCCCTGCTTCAGCACCGTCTCGGCATCCTTCCTTCCTAGGGGAGCTCAGCCCCACGAGAGCTCAGAGAATCTCTCCTCTGTAAGTCCAATGTTAATGACAGGTGTCATATTCTCTAGCCTGCTGTACCCATGCTTGGCCACCAGGACTGCTGCCACTCTCAATGTCTTGTTCTAGCCTGCAGTACCTATACTTATCCACCGGGATTGCTGCTGCTAAACTAAGGAACATTCCAGACTCTGATACCTGACACCTCTGCACCTGTGCTCCCTCTCAGCCTGCATATATAAACCTCCCTTTCCTGTTCCTCCCTTGCCTCTGTTTCAAGTCAGACTCCTATGCACATGCCTCTGATCCTGATCTGTTCCTGTACCTGTATTTGAGTCTGTTCGCAGTAAAGGCCCTTGCTGGTATTCTGGCTTGTCCTTGTTTGTTCCCGTTCTCAGTCCCTGCTCCCAGACCTGTCCCTGCTCGCCTGTCCTGTTCCAGTCTCCTCATTGCCGACCTCTGCTTGTTACCTGACTTCGCTACCTGCCGCCTGCCTCGGACCCCTGCTTGTTACCTGACTTCGCTA